>CM059281.1:9163474-9193474 GCA_030347295.1 Setipinna tenuifilis
AGTGTGGTCCCATCTAAGGCAGTCTGTGGCTACAGTGGTGTTGACAGACCGGACTAATCCGGATTTTGAAAAACACTGCACTTGGCACTTTAAGTGTCAAATCTCTATGGCTGCTGCTGCACTCCTCCCCAACAACGTGGTTAGTGGGTTTGATGTTTTGTTCCCTCTCGTTGGGTGTGAGCTCAGGACACTACATCTCCACGTGGTCCATTCTGAGCAGTGTGTGTGTGTGTGTGTGGCGACAGCTGTGTTGATGGACGGGATTAATCCGGATTTAAAAAAAAACTCTGCACGTGACACATCGAGTGTCAAAATTCCCAAATGGGGTTCCCGTGGCAGTATTCCCTGCGTCCAGCTGTCGTCTATTTGGGTGAATGGCAGCCCAGGCCCAGGACAAGCTGTGTGTGTGTGTGTGTGTGTGTGTGTGTGTGTGTGCGCATGTCTGCGTGTGTGATTGAGAGCTGTAGATCACCCTGTGGTGAGTACTGGGGTTTTATTTATCCAACTGTGCTCTCTGGTTACTCTGAAGCTCGGATTGCACTGCCAAACACACACACATGCCTTCACACACAGATACAACACAAACAAGAGATACAGACACAAACACACTCGCATGCTCACAGCCAAACACAGACAAGTGTGCACACACATAGACGCATTACTCATACACAATCACATCACACAGACACAGACACACACAGATACAACGCAGAAATACAGACACAACCAAACATACTCACAGCCAAACACACACAAGTGTGCATGCGCGTGCACGCACACACACACACAAACGCATTACTCACACACAATCACTCAGACACACACAGATACAACGCAGAAATACAGACACAACCGCACATACTCACAGCCAAACACACACAAGTGTGCATGCGCGTGCACGCACACACACACACACACACAAACGCATTACTCACACACAATCACATCACTCAGACACACACTCAGGCTGGTGTGTGGTGTGGGCATCATAGTTGTGGTATGCGGTTTGATCGTGGGAACCCCAGGGGCAATGACTGGGGCTCAGTGGCTGTGACGGGGCAACCCACAGCTAAGATTGCTGTTTAGACATAGACACACACACACACACACATACTCACACACACACGATCTCACCGGCATCTGTGTGAGATCTGTTAAGACACGAGTCACAGTGTCTTACCTCATCACAAACACGCCCATACGCTCCAAACACACACACACACAAACACACACACACACACACACAAAACCAAACAGCTGCTTCTCCTGTTTGCATCACTGCCAGCCAGCCTCGTTTGGGGTTTCACTGTCGTGTTTTTAATCACTTTAATTAATTGTCTTTGGAGGAGCCTCACATGAGTGCAGCAGTCAGCAGGGGACAGATGGAGAACTTGTACACAAGCTCATCAAAACTCATCAAAGAAACTCAAACATCATCACACTCACAGGGTCGAGAAAGTCAACAATCCTGCCACATGT
This sequence comes from Setipinna tenuifilis, assembly GCA_030347295.1. Lineage (NCBI taxonomy): Eukaryota > Metazoa > Chordata > Actinopteri > Clupeiformes > Engraulidae > Setipinna > Setipinna tenuifilis. The sequence continues at coordinate 9,164,954 of CM059281.1, forward strand.
TATTTCCGCTCTGCCTCGGCACATAACAAAGGTGATTTTTACGATCTAGTTGCTCTACCTGACTGATGACATCAGCTGATACGGTGAATAGTTGGACCGAAGACAAGTCACAACTATTGCTTCCTGAAGCTGGGATGTCTATCTCTTGATATTGCCACGCTCTCTAAGTTTACACACACACGCACACTCACACACTCGCTCTCACTCTCATACTTTAGCACAAAAAAATATGCCCCGTCATCCATTCCAAACTACTGCAGACATTCCTGGGCGGATGCCGAACTGCGTTCCGTATCTCTCTGGTGACAATTCTCTGCTTCCAGTGCCAGTTTTGCTGGCCCACAATTTTAGCCTGCGTTGTTCCACCACCACTCGCTGTGCATATTTCATGGCCTCAGAGGTGTGACAAAGAGGGGAGGAGACGGCAGCTCTCGTGCGTGTGCTGGCCCAGAGAGAGGGGCTCTGAGTGCGTCAGCACCGGAGCCTGGGGACGGGGCGCGCTCCGCTGTCTGCCGCTGTTGTGATGTTGCTTTGGGCCAACGCTCCCACCCACCCACACACACACTCCATTTAAAAACAAACACGCATACATATACACACACTATCGTCACACACACACCCACCCACTCTGTTTAAAAACAAATACACACACACTCCTCTTACACACACACACACACTCCTCTTACACACATACACACACACACACACACACACACACGTGCTCGCGCACACACACACACACAATCTTCACACACACTCTCTCACACACACACACACACACACGTGCTCGCGCACACACACACACAATCTTCACACACACTCCCTCACACACACACACCCACACAGCACCACTCTCGCTCAAAAAGACATGAAAACACACACACATCTGCATGCCCTCTCTCTCCCTCCCCCTCTCTCTCCCTCTCCCCCCTCCCCTCTCTGCATATGGCTCCTCCAGGACATCATCAGTGTCAAATAAAAATGCAGTGCTCCAGCGTGCGGCGTCCCAGCGAGACTGCACTGCTCATGCTCCCCAGCACAGAGATGCTCAGAGTGAGAGGGTGGGAACACAACAAAATAAAAGGCAGCATGTGTGTGTGTGTGACACTCCCCTCCTAACGCCCCCCACCCCCACCACCACCACCCAACCCCACAGCACAGAGGGAAAAATGAGTGTGTGTTTGTGCATGTGATGGAGAGAGAAAAAAGCGAAAGTCGGAAAGAGAGAGAGAGAGAGCGTGTGAGGGTGAAAGAGAAAGAGTGAGAGATACAGAGAGAGAAATAGATACAGAGACAGAAAGACAGAGACAAAAAGACAGAGAGAGAGAGAGAGACAGAGAGAGAGAAAGAGAAAGAGAGATACAGAGAAATACAGAGAGAGAGCGCGAGAGAGAGAGAGATACAGAGAGAGAGAGAGAGATTGAGGAAAAGGGAAGAAGGCAGACCTTGAAACTCCAGGAGCATAAATTATCCAGGCCAGATTTGTCAGAGGGAAGTGGAATCCAGATGAAAAAAAAAGAAAGAAAAAAAAAAAAAAAAAAGAAAAACAGTCATCCAAGCTTCCTCCAACCCCGAGAGCTCAGCGCCGTGTCAAAATAACTTCTGCAGCACTGACAGCATTTAACGCTTCAGGTCACTAAATCACTAACAGCCCAGAGGATGGAGAGAGCAGGAGGGAAAGAGATGGAGAGAGGGAAGTAGGAGACAGAAGAGACAGAAACAGAGGGAGAGAGAGAGGGGGGGAGACAGAGATGGGGGGAAGGGAGAGAGACAGAGAGAGAGAGAGAGAGAAAGAGAGAGAGAGAAGGGGAGGGAGAGCGCGAAAGGGTGAGAGAAAGGGAGGGAGAGAGAGAGAAAGACAGTGAGCGCAAGTCTGTGTATGTTGCCTGTGCATATGTGTCCACTTATATTGAAATAACATCATGATTACCTCCATGTTTTGATATATTCCATGTTTGTATACTATGCGTGCTTTGGCAACACTGTTTCTATTTGAATGGTCATGCCAATCAAGGCTATTGAATTGAAGTGTGTGTGTGTGTGTGCGTGTGCGTGTGTGTGTGTGTGTGTGTGTGTGTGTGTGTGTGTGTGTGTGAGTGAGAGAGAGAGAGAAAGAGACAGAGAGAGAGAGACTGTGAGAGAGAGAGGGGAAGAAAAAGAGGGGCTGAGTGCATTCAGGGGGGTTAAAGCAGATGTAGTGGAGTGCTGGGCTGTGTGTGTGATCAGCTTTTTATCCTTGCGTTGGAATTTCCATGCCAAGCACAATGTGCTGCGAAAAAAAAAAAACGCAACCCTGTGGCCTAAAGATTTACAGGCCCTCTTTACCATCAGAAGGGCACAGCTCTACCAGCACCGCCTCACATACAGACAGGACCTTTAGTGTGCTCAGCAGGGTGCCTCAGCACAAACATGTGGCCAAAGGGACATTACCAATTGATGCGTTTGTATGTGTGTGTGTGTGCGTGTGTGTGTGTGAGTGAGTGTGTGTGAGAGAGAGTGTGTGTGAGAGAGAGTGTGTGTGAGAGAGAGTGTGTGTGAGAGAGAGTGTGTGTGAGAGCGTGTGTGTGAGAGCGTGTGTGTGCGCGTGTGTGTGCGCGTGCGCGTGTGTTTGCATAGTGCTTCAGTGGAAAGATGGCTCATCTATTCCCCTTGTTTAATTCCTTCCCCCTCTTGTCTTTCTTCAGCAGTTTGGTCCAGTTTAAGGATCTTACTGATGGTGCTAAAATTCAAATCGGTACTCCGTCGAACATTAAACTCTCCGTCTAACATAAAACACTGCGCATCAAAGCACCTTTTAAACCATAAAGCTGTGCATCTATACTCAGGGTTTATACAGAGATTCTTAAGTTGAATTTACTACCTTTTTACTACCTTTTTCACTACCTCCACAATATTTTCTACTACCAACACGGCGTCAAACTGTAGCAGCAAAGTAAAGTGACGGGTAAAGTAAAGAAATATTTACTTAATTACTAAAATATTTCAACACTGGACATAACTCTTCAAGTAGAGAGTGTAGCAAGGGGGCAGCTCCCAACAGCGCCCCTGGGGAGCAGTGCGGCGGGACGGTACCATGCTCAGGGTACCTCAGTCATGGAGGAGGATGGGGAGAGCACTGGTTAATTACTCTCCCCACCAACCTGGCGGGTCAGGAGTCGAACCTAACCGCTTACCCATGACTGCCCTGTAAGAGTGATCTCTGCTATAATTGAATTAATCAAGATGTCAGACCAGGAATTAGTCCATAGGTTTTACTCAATAAGTCAAAGTAATAATTGCATAACAATTGCATAACAGGCTGGAACTTTCTCTTTCTTACATACGTTGCAATAAGCCTCTCGGCTGTTGCCAACTACAGGTCTAAGCCAGTCTCAGGGTGGTTGCTCTTTTTCCAAATTAAAATTCCAGATTTTTTTTTTTCCAAGATCTTGACTTTATGTACTTGTATACTTGCGTGCTTACTGCCTTCTTCACTGGTTAAGGGTGTTTATTAGAAATGTTAAATTTTATAGGCTAATATTCAATGAACAAATGCATTATTCACAGTTAATTGTTTTTACTGAGGATGTTTCAAAACATGAAAATCACAAGTACATGAATTTCTCATCAAACAAGTGTCACAAAGACTATCCGTACAAAACATAGATGGATGGATGCAAACACCAAAACAAATGAATTATAAAAAATCATAGTACTAAACCAGCACATCATATTTGAAATGATTTCACTGATAGTAACAGTGATAGTAATCAGGGCTCTAAATTAACTTTGGCTACAAAGTTAGAACGCAAGACAGTTAGATAAAGATTGACGGTTTACACACAATTGAGTAAGTTCCCCCACCAGTAACGTAGTCTATTCATAAGGTAGGTGTTAGTGGTGACAACGATATTCACGTCTGACCAAGAAGAGCATTCCAGAGAGAGTGTAATATAAAATCTTCACGCAGCGAGAGAACGCGAGAGAGACGGAGCAAGTGAGAGAGAAAGATTGACTGCTTAGCTTACAACTGAACAGAGTTTTTAGTCTATGCATAAAATTGCTTTGAATCAGTTACCAGTACTGTAGGTTACCCAGACACACGTCCGAGAGAGAGAGAGAGAGATGCGCTGGTTTTAAAAACCTCGCAATGCAAGTGAGAGAGATGGTGATTGCTGTTCAAACAATCTAATCTAATGGACTTGATCCTCGAAGGTGGGGAGTAAAATAATGTATTAGGTTTCCATTAAAAGGCTATCTGTCAACAGAGCTACAGATGACACATTTGTTAACTGTTCACATGCGTTTTTCGTGACGCAAACAGTACCGTCTCCTCGCGACCACCCTGCAGTAGGTTACCTCCGCGATCCACGTTTGGTAAAACATGAGAAACTGTCTCAGGATGTTTTCAAGTTTAACATAACCCATGATAGTAATGAACAAATTTTAAATTGGTGCACAACGCCCTAAAACGGGTTAAAGCTACCTGTTGAGACCTATCCCCATAATAAAACGATGCACGCGTCTTTCTGGAACCTTGGAATTCACAAGGAATCTCGCAAGCTTCAAAGACGCTTGGTCAGAGACTTTTTTTTAACAGAACTACTTTAGCTTTGTTTAGGCTTTGTCATCACGATAGTCATGGTTCATGGTTCATGGTTAATGTAGGAAATCTCACCGTCTTTATGTTAAGAACCAAACGGGCAGCTCACTTCTTTTGGATCAGAATTAATTTACCTTAGTCCGTCGCCACTAGCCAAAATGGCTAGTGCGCATTAGTTTCTACTAGCCAAAATTAAATTTTAGCTGCATTTGGCGGTTGTTAATTTAGTTAATTTAAATTCTATCATGCATTTTTCCATACTTTTTCACACAAAATTCGAGACTTTTCAAGGTCTGCAAAGCAGTGTTTCGAAATGCCATACTTATTAAGACTTTCAAGCACCCTGCGCAAGCACCCTGCAGTCTTTAAATTAGCTTCCTCCAGCCAGAGGTCTGAAACCTTACATTTGCCCATATCTGAACTAACGCCATAAACTAGCGCAGATTTGGCAGCAAGACAGCCAGTCGCCTGGGGTGCGTTTCTCGAAACCAAGGCTGCTAACTACGTTAGCTAGTTTGTTGTTTACAATGCAATTTCCCATTGATAACCACTCATGTTGCTAACTGGCTAACAACTACGCTTATGAGAAACACGACCCTGATTGATTCAACGCACGCAAGGTACAAGTGACGTCATTCAGGTCCTACTCGCAACATAACAACAAATTCACGCTAGTTTATTAATTCAAGGAGATAGGCTTGCATTACACAAATAAAAAACGTATTTTAGACACGTTATGGAGGTCAAAAAATTACTACCTGGTCAGATGACGTTTATTACTTTTTAATACTTTTTACAAGCCTTAATTTGGTCTAATTTCGTTTACTACCTTTCACTACCTTTTACAACCCCGCGGCAACCCTGATACTCAAAGCAGTGCTATTCACTGCACCGTTTACAAAGCCAATGCACTACATTAATGCAACGTTACTCAAAAACATCTTTGAATAGGTGTGTCTGTTATTTAATCAATGAAGCCAAAGGCCACAGAAGGAAATATTCATGTCAGTAAAAAGTTTCCCTGATATCCTTGCTAGGTTATTAAGAGAACTCGGTGCCTTATAGATGCATTCATTATGGATATAAATATATTGCACTGCTTATTATTCAGATTCCTTCACTACGTAGCTTGATACAGCTTCATGATGGTACTCATTGCCACTTTTTGTAATGAAAAATATACAGTTTTTTTTTTTTTTTTTACTGTATTTACTAGAGAACTGAAATGAGATTTCTCCTCCTATTAGCTTGTGGTATGGCTAATCACATTATCTTATTAGAGCCAGCTGTTTTTGAAAATATAAAACAGTAACAAATGTCTGGAAGGGCTAATGGAAGGATGAGCTGGATTTAACTGCACTGAAAACTGTTTTATAAACAGTCAAATGTGTACCTTTCAAATGGAAAAGTCGGTCTAGTGGAGAATCAAAACTTTTCTTCATTCTGGACAATTGAAGACAGCAGGTATACACATTCTCTCTCGCTCTCCCCCCCCACACACACACACACACACACACACACACACACCATTTCTTTTGTAACAAAGCCAGGAAATGAAAGAGGGAGAGAGAAGGCGCAACTGCAGGAAAGCGGACAGCAGAAAAACAAAAGACAGTCGGAGCAGCTGTGAGGAAGTGTTGGTTAAACTCAATTGAGCAGAGGGGCGACGTTTCACTGACATCCAGATGCATGCATATGACCATACACTCTGGAGAGCCAGAGAAGCAAGTGTGTGCGCGCACACACACAGATACACACACACACACGGCATCAAAGCAATGTGAGACAATCTGTAGTGATATCTCCACAGGCCACTGCAGTGCACTGGGCCTTTTGAGGACAGCATACCAGATCAGCAAACACACACACACACATACACACACACACACACACACACACACACACACACACACACACACACACACACACACACACACACACACACACACACACGTCAAAAACACTAGCCAAACAAGACCATGCATGCTTGCACACACAAACACCACCTTCAGCTGTTGTTATAACTGTACATTCGCAGACGCATGCATGTGTCAAACATGACTACGTATGCTTGCACCCATACAGTAAACACCACCTTCGTATAGTCCTGCACACAGCAGCCACACACACACACACACACACAGTGGCCGGCCCCTTTGCTGGCGCGGGCGTCGGACAGTGGAGTTTTTTTTTTTTTACGGTCACTAAATTCCCCCGTCGGCCTGGGGAGGCCGGGCCAGCTTGGCCAGAGACGTGGCCCTCCGCGACTATATTAGTCTGGGCTTAAATATAGAGCTCAGCCTTCAGCGCTCTGACAACATGTCATTTAGGGGAATATAGAGTCTGGCACGCACACGACACACACAACACAAAAAAGACGGGGGTGGAGGGGGTGAAGGGAGAGAAGGGGGGGGGGGGGAGAGGGAGAGAGAGAGAGAGAGAGAGAGAGAAGAGAGAGAGAGGGAGAGGGAGAGAGAGAGAGAGAGAGAGAGAGAGAGAAAGAGAGAGAAGGAGAGAGAAAAACAGCAAGAAAGATAAAGAGACTACGCAAAAGAGAGAAAGAGAGGGACAGACAGAAAGATAGAGGGAGAAGGAGAGGACGGAAAGAAGGAGGGACCAGGGAGGAAAGCGCCAAAGAATGAAAGGGTTTGTTGTTGACTAAACTGAACATGGCATGAAATGCCCTCGTGCAGCAGACCGACACAACGCAACACAGCTGTGGGACTCACACACCTGCTCATGCTCTCTTTCTGTCGGCCTTCATTTATTTTCTTTCACACACACACACACACACAAAGAGTACACAGATATTTATCTCTATTCACATTAAAGAGAAGGGATACTCAAGCTGACATCCAGCCAAGGGCTGGATATTTCTATCCACCATCACTCACACACACACACACACACTCTCTCTCACACACACACACACACACACACACACACACACACACACACACACACACACACACACACACACAGATACTTATCTCTCCCGACATTAAAGTGAAAGGACACTAAGGCCGTTATCTAGCCAAGAATGCATTTCCATCCAAAGTCACGATCTCTCTCTCTCTCTCTCTCTCTCTCTCTCTCTCTCTCTCTCTCTCTCTCACACACACACACACACACACAAATGAACGTACACACACACAAGCACGCACACACACACACACACAATGAGACCGAGACGACCCAGAGCAGGTGTTTGGCTCCTGGCAGCCGAGCCGGTTGGAAGGGCACTGGGTTTCGGTGCGTGGCTGTGTGCCTGACACAGCGGCTCACACTGGAGCTCTGTGGGGACAGAAGGACACGCTCCTCTCTGCTCCTCTCCTCTCCTGCTGGCACATCCCTGAGCCACCACCACCATGCACCTGTCCACCTATACACCACATACCCACACACATACGCTTACCCTCATATCCCTTGGCATGAGTGGAGGGTGTGTGGGTATCAGAGCACATTCTACTACCCCCACCACCCACCACCACTACTACTGCCACCCTGTGTGTAAGCAGGGTCCCCCTTTACAGTCTCATATGCTGGGGCTTGGGCAAGTCCTTGGCTGTGTGTGTGTGTGTGTGTGTGTGTGTGTGTTTCATAAGCCCAGGCCAATGCTAGTCCCTGAGGGTAGGGTTAAACGCACGTGCTGTAGCTAGTTATGTCCTGAAAGATTTGGGGATTCTAACTTACTCGGCACTCTGGCTGGCCTGCTGGGGCTCTGGCAGGCGTAAGACAGAAAGTGGTGACAGTGGCACCTTGTAGTCCCCCCCCCCCAGGGCCCCGTAAAGGGGGGGGGGGGGGGGTGACTCACTGACAAGGGCTGTTACTGAGGCAGCACCTCTGTGCCTAATCCATTCTTTTAAATAGCTCCATGCCTATGCAACACACACTCACTCTCTCTCTCTCTCTCCCTCCCCCTCTCTCTCTCGTCTGTTTTCCTTCATGGTAGGTGCATGCAGTAAATCGCACTATATCGTTTCTCTCCCTTTCTCTTGGCCATTTTTCCCCCACAACACCTCCATTCTGTCTCTTCATTCTATTTAAATAGCACATCCCAAGATGCAATTGGATAGCTCTCTGTCTCTCTCAGTCACTCTTTCGTCAGCCATTCTTTCATTCATCCATTCAGGCATATGCAACCTCCCTTTAAGTGACTGTTCTATTTCTGCCCTGACAGTGAGTATATGCAGTGGAGTGTGGGACTCCCAAGCGGTTACTGTTATGTAAGGACAATGACAAAGCACAGCAGGAAGGTCATTATACACAAAATAAAACCCAGACAAAATCTCTGCTCTCTGAATGCTGGGACAGCCAATCAAAGCAATGCAACTTTTTGCAGCTATTTAAGAGTATATGGCGACTAATCACGTTAACTGTGAAAAACTAAGTGGGACCTGGCCTTGTACGCGTGCATGAGGGACCCAGACAGCTTGTTTCTCGCCTGGAATACGCCGTGAGTGTAGACAGCTATGTGTCACACGGCTGTTGGAAAAAATATATAAATACTAAATAAATGACGTCACACGTGCGTCTCGTTTAGCAACTGGACTCAAACTCACGAGCTTATATGGACACATGGTCGTCATGCCGAGTGGCTTTAACCTGTATTAGATGCCACTGCGCCGACCTTTGACCTGCCAGAGAGGTCACGACCTCAGCCTGCCCCACATCCACCTGTGGGTTGGGTCACGGGGGGTAAGCCTTTAACTTGGATGACTCAATCATGCACATGTGCTGCAGTCCAAGCCTCCAATGCAGGTTGGAGTGTACGGCGATGTTTACTCTTGCTGAATGCTGTTGTAGAGTTATTCATCAAACTTATGTAATCAAAGATACTGAACTAATAATGCCAGGGCAAATACCATCAATATGGCATTACATCACACAGCCAAACACTTGTGAGGTGCTATTGACACACTGGCACCAAATAAGATACTTCTTCTAGATGATTCTATTAAAACATGCTGTGACTCTACGTGTATGGATTCCACAGCTGAATTGATTTATAAGTGCCAGAGACAGAACTTTATGAAAGAAGCCAAAACTGTATGAAATTGAAGGAGGGTAAACTTGTGGTAAAAGAAAAACTCACTAGGAGGGAAAACAAATCCAAAAGCCCCAAAATACGTTAACATGCACTGCAGAAACATTTCCTGCTTTTTTTGCCCTTTTAGGGCCATGTCTCATCTTCAGTTACACAAACATTGTGATGTATTGCAGATGAGTGTCTTGCAATGAATTAAGCATCACATAACATGTTGTAACTCAATCCTCTTGAGGGTTTCTCTACAGTTCTCACAACTACTAAAGGGCATATTTAAACAAATACACAGTTTATCAAGGGATGTATTGGGCAAGCAAGTTGCAAATATTCGACAGCTGATTTGCGAGACTGTAACTGAAAACATCCAATACTGATTATACTTACACAACTGATGTGTATCAGTTTTCTCGGAATGTAAAAGAATAAGAGTAGGTGTGTGTGTGTGTGTGTGTGTGTGTTAACCCCTAGGTGTGGCTAGCGGTTGCATTAGGAGCGCTGTGGTTTCTTGGTGGGAACGCGTGGTTACAAGTCAGTTGCCACATCTAACCCTCTGGTCTGAAAGAGGAACCCACAGGCCAGAACACTCAACGCTAGTTTTGGGTGGAGAGCTGCTAAATTTCCTTCCTTCCTGGACGGTAAATCTCTGTGGGTATAATAAGGGCGTGACCCGAGCGGTGTTTTAAAATCTAGAGCTGCTTGGTGCTACACAGGTTTTTAAGGTCTGTTTTGCCCTTGAGCTTGCCCTTATCCCCGATTGTAGTGTTTTTTAAATGTGAAAAGGAATGTCAACATTAAGGAAGAGATTGGCTAGCATCCCTGTGCTCTCTGACAGGCATGGGAGCACCCAAGCAGCCCCCACACCCCCACATGATTCTTTCATAACATGATGGCTGAAATTTCCTCTTGGCTTTGTGCTAAAATAACAACAACAAAAAAAACCCTCTATGGCGAAACCCTGACCTTTGATGTTAAAGCCGCATACGCCTACACACACTTTCACTGGACCAGAGGCAGGTCCCTGCAGCATTCCAGATGCTCTCTCCCCAGTGTGCTGACCGCATTATTTGTACAGCCGCATTATTTGTATGACATAATACCCCAGTATGTCCATATTTAAGAATTGTTTACAAAAATGTTCTACAAAAGTGTTATGTCAGTGGGTGTAGCCAATTTTAAATCATCAATTGTAATTACATTGGAGTCTTGTTTGCAAAAGAAGCAGTTTCTTGCATTTCATACAATCAATCAGTCTTCTATACCATTTTTGATGTTAACAACGGTATCGCAGTATTAAAAAAGTCTTGCATAAATCTCGCATATTTAAAAACACCCCCGGTATGCGGCTATTTTTAAAATACTGCCCAAGTCTAATGTACAGGGGCTTAATTTAGCAGGGGGGCTGCCACAGTGTGGGAACATACTTCCAAGTGTCACTCGCTGCATAGCTGAGACAGTGTCCCCTCCATACCACAGCTGACACGCTGTCCCGTCCATACCGTAGCTGCTTAGAGCGTAAGATGAGACAGTGTGGAATGTGACTAATGTGACATGGCGAGACGGGAATATAAAATGAAAACAAGCCCAACGCTGATCAAAACACTTCAAGTATCTTAGGATTAGCCTGGCTACCTGCCTGATGGTAGCAGAGTTTCGAGTACAAGTCTTGCAAAAGCACCAGATACACTAGTTGAACCAAGCCGTACAAAATAATTCTGCCCAATCCCCTTAGGAGTAAAACCCCTTCATTGGCAGCAAATGGTCTTCATTAAAGAGCAATTACTAGGCTCAATGTGTGAGCATTAATAAATAATACGATAATGAATGACTTCATTGCCACATTCACTAATTACTCCATCAATTACTGGATTATGCCTGACTGTACTTTGCTTTGTCCAAGTAAAATTAGCAAATGTAGATATCTCCACCTTTACCCAGAAGTGTTTGTTGTGCTTGCAAACTAAAGGCCTTTCTCTCTCATACACACAAACACTAAGCACGCGCAGACACATACACATATACATATATGCGCACACGCATGCACACGTGTACACAAACACGTGTACACACACACAAACACGTGTACACACACAGACACGCACACAGATCTTTGAGGTACTCACGGGGCTCTGTAGGATCTGTGTGACTCTCTTCTTCTGCTCCATCATGTTAAAGTCCTGCCGCAGGTCGGGCGACATGTTGCGTGCGCGCAGGTACTCGGGGTCGTTCTGGTCCACGCGGTCGAAGTAGCGCTCCTTGGGCGGTGCCGAGCCGGGCCTCTCGGCCACGGGTGGTGGGGTCGGGGTGGGGGGGCTCGTGACCACCACTTGCGCGGCCTCGGCGCTCATGATGGCTGCTGCTCCTCCTCCTGCTACTCCGATTGGCTGTTTTCAGGAGTTTTGCTCGCTGCTCTCACCCCAACTGGTCAGTCCAAAGGTCAACGCACCGACACAACCACGCAGGACTCCCGCTCTTCACAGAGCACCGAGACTCACTGGACTACACCTGAGAGCGGAGAGAAAGGGTCAGCAGGGGGGAGGTGCAAGCGAGAGAGAGAGAGCAAGAGAATGGGGTGGGTGGGTGGGGGGGAGAAAGAGAGACAGACACAGAGAGAGAGTATGGAGTCAGGGAAAGAAAGATGGGGGGTGGGTAGGGCAAGACCCACCACGACCCATGGAATAAAAAAAGGCATGAAGAAGGAGGAGAGAGAGAGAGGAGAAGAGAGTGCATAAGAGCGCAGATGAAAGACAAGAGGGTGAGGTGAAGAAGTGAAAAGGAAGGGAGAGGAAATGATGGGGAAAAAGAGCCAAGAGAGTTGTTCAGCCAAGAGGAAGAGGAAAACAGAGTGGGGGATATTGGAAATAGGAGGAGGTGAAGAGAAGAGAAGGAGAGTCAAGTGGGGCGAGATTATTGAGAGAGAGAAAGACACAAGAGGGGCGTTGGAGGGAAAGGGAGGAGAGGGAAAAAGAAGAGAGGAGAAAGAGAAAGAAAACAAGTTATCAATACTGTGTAAACAAACAGCAGCAGGTGACAACACTAACCACCCCCCCACCCTTACACACACACACACACACACACACACACACACACACAGTGACAGGGGAAACAGATAAGCGTGTGGCTGTCAGATCAGGAAGGGGGACGCCCTGACAAACAATCCCTGAGGGCGATCTGCTCATTTGACAGGCAAAACACACACACACACACACACACACACACACACCCCTGACAACTGTAGCGTATTAAGCCCTCACACACAAACACATACGCAGTTAACTTTCCAGTCCCGCTTAGCCACACTGCCACAAAGCAATCGTTTGTTTTTCCCCCTCACCAACACGGATCTACATGTGTGTTACTAACTGATACCCATCAGTAAACGTACATCTCTCACATGACCCAATGTCGTGCAGACTAACACGGAACTCACACTATGTAAAGATCTCTCACACATAACCCCCACCCCTGACACACACCACCCCCCTCCCATTCCACCCCTACTGCCAAACAATGTTTTTGAAGTTGTGTTTGATGCGCGGGAGACTGACGGATAGGGGCATTAGGGGGGCACGGTGTGTCCATCTTCACATGTCCAGCACTGACTGATGTCTCGCCAACTGGTCAGGAGAGAGAGAGGGGGTCAGCTAGTGGACTCTGAGCTCGTGCTTGGGCCAGTGTTACGGTTTTTGGGCAGTAGCCAACAGTTCTCAAAGGTGTGTGTGTGTGTGTGTGTGTGTGTGTGTGTGTTGCCGCCAAAGCAAGGGGTTATGTGGGGTTCCAGATGAGGTAGGCAGGGAAAAGATAACACCGAATATACAGCAAACAGTTGGTGCCCACATCAATGTTAAGGTCAGGATTTACTCTGTACATAAACTGTGTTGAAGAAACTGTGTAACACTTTAAACACGCTTTGTTTCATGTGACCCTGCAGGGGGGGTTAAAAAAAAAGAGAGAGAGAGCAAGAGAGACTGGGTGAAGAGGCAAAGAAAGAGTTATGGGAAAGGAGAAGAGGAGTTTTAAAGACAAAAAAAAAAAGATTTGCAGCTGCAACTACAATGAACGTGCGTGTTTATCAACTCCAACCGAGTAACCGAGGCTACGGAACTGAGCCTTCACCTTAACCTCTCGCTCACCCTCAGTGTGTCTCGTCACCTCTCCCTCTCCATTCCACCACCCCCAACCCACCCCCCTTCTCTGGCTGTGCCAAAGATTTAACCTCATCTTCCCTCCCTCCTACACCATCCGTGTCCAGTCAGGGAGGGGGGAGGGGCGGTCAGAGGGCGATTTCGTCTTGGCCGTGCCTCTAACCTAAGCCCCTCATGGCACACGTCTGTGTGTCAAATGGCACTTCAAAAGACGTTTCAGATTAAACACTAGCATGAACCAGCAGGGGGTAAAGACAGCCGGTACCCCACACACTGATAACATACAAGGCAGAACAGATTACACCCTCATTGAAGAGGGGAGCATATCTGATAGTGAAGGGACAAAAATGAAACAAATACAGTATTAAAATGCACTTTGGATGGGGGTTATACACTCACATGTTAAGAAATGCTGTTCTGTCATTTTTGAACTGTGTACTGTACAAGCCTTTCACTGGCAATACAGTACACAATCTACCATACCATTACAGCGATATGAGGGAGGGAGGGAGGGAGAGAGAGAGAGAGACAGACCAAGAGAGACAGAGAAAGAGAGAGAGAGAGAGAGAGAGAGAGGGAGAGAGAGCGAGAGAGAGAGACAAAGAGAGTGAAAGAGAGAGAGAGCAAGAGAGAGCGAGCGAGCGAGCAAGAGAGGGAAGAGGAAGAAGAAGAAAAAGAAAAGAGGAGGGAGGGTAGGAGAGGAACAGGTGTGTTTGAGCCGGAGCCCCTAGCGAGAGGCTAGCGGAGCCTGTGCGAAAGTAACAGATGTACAGTTACACTTCACAGCCAGCGCTCGCAGCTGACCAGGGGCGAGGTTAGATAACAGGCAGAAATTACAAACCTCACATGGCCTACGGATGGGCAAACAACAAAATCTAAATGGAGTGGAATATTTGCAGCCAGGGCTAGCTCTGCTCTAGTGCCTCTGCTCATTATATACATTTTTTTCTTCTAAGTGCTGTTGTCAGTACACTCTCCTAAGGCTTTGGTTTTCCCCGACTTATTTTTTTAGCAACTAATCAGGAAGAGAAATTGAAGGCAGAACCAATAGGTTTACAAACAAAGTTTTTAGCCGCTGAAGTATGTCTATCAAGTGTGTCTGCAGTCCTTGCTCACAAAGTGAAAAAGTCTGGTGCACCAGGCTAAAATATTTGCATGCAGTGCTGACACAGAACAGAACTCCAGAAGGACGGCCCCATCTAAGACGCCAAACAAACATCAGACTCGACAGCCAGGAAAAAATCAATACACCATACAAACAGCAGCCCACACAGATGGTTAGAAACAACAGAATACGCGAGTAAAAAAAAAAGATCAGATACATTCAAAACACCTGCTACTTGCTGCTGCATGGAACTAATGAACTGAAGGGCAACAGGCTTCCATTTTTATCACTTCCCCCCAACAACCCACTCGACAGGAGCCTGGGGGCACTGGCATGCTTGCCTGAATAGATAGCGGGCTGAGACTACTGCTGGCTTAGCAACCCACCACATGGTGATAAGCAAATCTAGCAATCAGATTCCACGTTGTCCTGGAGCCAACATCCCATTTCCATATTGATTTCTGTAAGTCAATATCATTGAAGGCAAACACCAAAGTGCCATCACAGATATGGAGTGGGGCAAATCTGACACCACTAGTGGTAGAGGTTGTCACCTATCCATCTATAAAGGCAAGGGACATCGGTCACTCTCTGTTCCACGCACAACTCTCGAACCATTCGTTCCACTATGGTCAAATTCGATAGGTGTATTGCTAATGGCACGAGTGACTGCAGTGACAAAACTATATAGCAAATACTATACTAGCTAATGGGTGTGAACCGTAAACGCTGAAACCCTACTGTTTTGTATATTACCGTCATTGTATATTTTCATATTTGTAAAATATGTGCCAGCATGTGTATGATGTTACTTGCAATTGTCATCCCGGTTGTACAGTAAGTCTTACATAGTTTGTCTATTGCTCACTACAGGACAAATCAAATTCCTTGTGTATGCAAGCATACTTGGCCAACAAATCGAGAAACTTATATGAACTTGATGGGGTAAACGGACTTCTCGAGACTTCTCCCAGTGCCAAAAAACTCCCTTCTTTTCCAGCTGCTGGCTGCCTGGTTCACCTCTGTGTGATTGCAGTCTGGGCGATCGAGCACGAGCACTGACGGCTGGCCTTGATTGCCTCCAGGGAGACTGCCAACACCATCAGAGACTCATGCCACACACACACACACACAGCACTTCACTCGTGTGCAACACATGAGGCATTGACACCTGACAAAACACTACCAGCAGCCTATTTTTTGTGCCCCTCATCAACACAGTGAAACTGTACTCTATTTCTCTCTCTTACACACACACACACACACACGCACACACACACACACACACACACACTTGTGACCCCCCCCCCCCCCAACACACACACACACACATACTTGTGCCCCCCCCACCCCCAACACACACACACAACCACACTTGTGTCGCCCTCTCTCTCTCTCACACACACACACACACACTCTAATACACACTCAACCAACTGAAAAAGGATATTCTGGCCTGAACTGTGCCAGATGGACAGGTTACATAATCCAATCCTGAAACTCCAGATTATAGGGTGGTTTTTTTTTTGCATAGGAGAAGATGGGGGAAAACAAACACGGGAGTAAATATTTGGATAGGACAGAGCCAGCCAATCAAACACCAGCACTGGTGTGCCCAGCTGGGACTTCCCTTTAATCGGGGATGAAGAGGCTACGCCACACACACACACACACACATTACACACACATTTCCATTACAGTGTGTCTATTCACCAGATCCTTGGCCTGTTGTCTGAAATTACTCATGGAACTTCAGTGAGCAGTGGAGATGGCTGAATCATCCTCACTCTCCAGCTTGGCACCTGAACATCTCCAGGCTGCTAGGATGACCACTGAGCCAAAGTCTAAATTTGGTCCAGTGTTGGCACTGAACTGAACTGTCCGAAGCACAAGGAACACACACAACACACTTGTCCTGCCATGACTGGCCTAATCCATTGAAGAGGAGAGTAAACGTGTGCACAGACACACCTCAGCAAGCTCAGATGCAGGACAAAACAAAATGTATGCCTCTAAACTAAAAAGGACAGGAGTGTCCACACACTAGTGTAGACCAAACAGGTTGATTCAATTCAAGATGGCATCTTCAACTGAATAACACCTTTCAGATTTAGGCTACACCAGTAAAAACCAGATCAAGGTTCTCTTTGTCTTTATGACAATTTACCAGTGCACTTGGTTCACTGACACCTTTCTTTCCATGCCTGCCCTACCCATGTCACTAGGAATGCACATATTCATGAATGAGAATCCCAAGGGGTTTGCAGCCATGGCCCTGGGTCACCTTCATTGATCTTCTGAAGCATGTCACAGAGGCAGGAGTGGAGACTGTGCTCTTGGGAAAGATGAAGGAAGAGAGGAGAGTGTGTGGAACAACAGCAGCAACTTGAATGCTTGGAGGAGTGGCCTCGTAGTGGTCAGACTGGTGTTTCTTTTACACGTGAGGACCTCGCTGGATGCGGGACAGCCCCCTCTCGGCATACTTCACACAGACAGCTGCAGCACCCAAAACACAGCCTGTGTGTTTACAGCGGGACCAGTACTTTTGGCTTCCCGTGGTCTAACCCAGCATGCTGTGTGATGAGGGCACATGGTGCTGTGGTGTCGTGCCGTAAGGGATCGTTGACGACAGCCGAGGCAGCTGATGTGGGCATCGCCGGCGGTGGTTTGTACGGGTTAGAGGGAGACACACGAACCAGAGAAGGGGGGTTGGGGGGGCGGAGGGGGTGGGGGACACACCACACGTAACGACGGCACCAGAGGACAGTCACAAGATCTCCATGCTGTGGCCAGAGCCCTGTCAATGGCTCATTGTGCGGGAATTCCTCACTGTTAGTCGCCCCATGAAAAGAGGGAAAAGAGTCTCTCTCTCTGACTGACTGACTGTTTGTGTGTCTGTGTCTGTATGTATGTGTGTGTGTGTGTGTCTGTGTTTATGGGCGAGCGTGACTGTCAGACCGGGAAGCCCTGTGGTTCTGGGCCTCAGGGGGATCCAGAAGCCGAGCTGTTTTTGAACTCGGGATCACATGGCCAAAACCCTCCCATCCACATGGGCTGATGCTGCTCTCCCGCATCTGGGCAAGACCTCCAAGCTGCTACATTTCAGCGGCTCTCCCTTCCCAGAAAACTCCGCTCCCTCTTCCCCCTTTCCCCGCTGATAGATGAGAGGACCTCACCCAATCACAGATATGTACCCCGTATCCCATGCCTTACATTTCTTTTTCAAAGTGGGCGCTGCTTGTCGATCAGCCCGCGGCCCACTATTTATAGCGGAGTGGAGGGGCTTCTAGATCGCGTTTCAAACCCGATGGCAACAAAGCCAGGAAAGAATCCAGGCTAATTATAGCTGTAAATCTACTGTTGTGCACACGGGAGGCGTGTGCTTCGAAAACACAAAAGTATGGACTGACTGTAGCGGAAAGAAATGCAGACGCATCAAGCCAAAACAAAAACAAATCAAACGTGGTGGAACCTGTGCAACAACTAAACAAAGCTCCCGGGTGCACATTCTCAATCAGTGCGCTGCTGAAGATAAAAACTCCGGTAAAATACAAAGTTGTGGGCTCAGCATTCGCGGTAACTCCATGTGGACAATACGCCACTCCAAGGTAACAGAGAAAAGCAACATATAACGACGTTTTCCGAAGGCGAGCCATTGCTTTTCGCCTACTCGTGCTTTGCCATGCTTTCAAGTTGAGATAACAAACGCACTGGTGCAAGTGAAATAATGTGGCCACAACAGTATTTTATGTATAAACTTGGCTTACGCCAAGTTATAAGAAGTAAACAAATGCAAGCGAAGGCAAATAAGAATAAAAATGCTATTTTAAAATGACAGACAAAATCACAAACCTGCGTTTAGCTCATGAAACAGAGGCTTCTGACCGGTGCACATTGTTTCTTCGTTCAGTCCAGAATCTTCAACTTCACTCCGAGCGGAGCGGAGAAGCGGGATGATAAAAAGCAACACAAACCAAACGATTTACTTCCTCTTCCAGTACATCCCTTGTGGCAACAGCACAATAGTTGGCCGATGAGAGTTTGGCTCCGCTTTCTTTTGTTGGGGTAATGTTCTAGTTTTCAGTCCCTTAGTCCAGGGCTACCCACAGCAGACTCCAGCAGCTGAGAGTGAACGTGCGTACTGTGTGCGCGAGAGAGAGAGAGCGGGAGAGCGCGCGTAATCAACTGGGCGGGTGTGTTTCTATGGCAAAGAGCTGAGAACGCCACGTGACTCGCTTAATCCATCCCACCTCAGGAGCGCTTGGCGCTGACTGACCAATTACAGGACAGTTCGCGGGTGAAGTACCACCCCCTGCGTTCCCAAATCAGCCAGATTAAAGGTCAGTGTTTATACTACTTCATGCCTGCCAGCTCCATATTCCCTTGCTCCCACTCTTTCAGGGAGTGCATGGGTTCGGCCATACTTTACACAGTGTACAGTAAAGATAGTTACTAATAGCAACAAGCACATTGAAATTTATTTTTAAAAAGTAAAATATACACTAAAATTCCTGCTTTAAAAACCTCTCCTGTACTGTTAAAATATTAACAATAAAAAGCAAAAACATGTTTACACAGCACCATATGTTTCTTTCTACTATAACCGCAGCAGTGAGCAAACATGGGAACCACAATACTACCTCTATATCAGTGAGCCTATTCACCTGATAAACCAATACACATTCACAATTTGTTTTGTGTGTGTGTGTGTGTGTGTGTGTGTGTGTGTCACTGCTTGTTCTATACACATTGCACCCTGGGACACTGCCGTTTCCTTCCTGTTGTAATGCAAACCCAACGCCTTTTTTGTCTTATCTGTAGCGTATGCGGAGTGTGCCTTTCAACTGGTAGGGTGTGCCCACTCAAACAGTACAATGACAATGTGCCATTCTAGGCTGTCGGGTTTCACGGTTACTGTATACAGTATCCCACCACTAGCAATGGCCTTTTCATGCTCAAACTATACATAATATACAGTGTTTCCCACACAGAATTTGTTAGTTAAGTTGAAGGTTGTTTGAGAAGGTACGGGGTTAGGGTTGAAAAATCATTCACATTACCTGTAGCCCTTTCCATCGTGTTTGTCTTAAGCTTTCCAACTGATATGAATGGAAGGCAAGTGTCTGTTGTCCTACATATTCCTGTACTTTCATCATCTTATTTCAAGCCCAAGTCTAACTTTAGCGTTCTATTGGGGCAACTTAGCTAAGGTGGGAGGGATGTGTTGCGAAGGTAGCCACCTCAACTGTAAGCCACTGGATTCAAAACACTGTAATACTGTAATATACAGTGTGTCCTGGGGTTGGAAAAAAAGGACGATAATAAATGAAATGACGCTAAAGCTCTGCCCACGGCACGGACATGTGGTGGAGGGATAAGCTGCTTTTGGGAGATGAAATGAGCGACAAGGGCAACACTCAGTCAGAGCGGTCAGGAAAAGGCCGTTTGGGTCGGAAAGGGTCAGTGAGGGAGTGAGGGAGTGTGTGTGTGTGTGTGCGTGTGCGTGTGCGTGTGCGTGTGTGTGCGTGCTATGACCTGGCCTGGGTGCACCACTGTAACATAAACACACACAGCTAGTTCAATGGGGATGAGGATGGTGGGGGTGGGGGTGGGGGCAGTGTGAAGCCTCTTGACTGTCTTGGACTGAGAAGTGTGACCCAGCAGATTGTGTTTGAACAGAAACCCCAGTGGGAGTCGAGGGGAGAGTGTGTGTGTGTGTGTAACATGCAAAGAGGAGTGCTTGCGTAGGTGTGTGCATCCATGTGTGGAATTGTGGTAAAGATATATTAAGTAAGTATGTAAATGCACCGAAGTGTATATGTAGTGTGTGTGTGTGTGTGTATGCACTTATACACCTGCGTACACACAGTTAAGGAAGAAGGATCTACTGATAGCTAAATTAAAAATCTTTGTTATCAGTCCCACAGGCTCAACCACATAAATCCAACTCCCACTATACCACTCAAACACAGAGAAAGAGCGAGAGAGAGCGAGAGAGAGACAAAGAGAGGAAGAAAAGGGGAGGAAGGCTCGTAGAGGACTTTAAACTTCACGCTCATCACACCTGACAAATCTATAAGCAGACAGAGAGACATCTGGTCATAAAGCACACATATACACATACACACACACACACCACAATGCAGAGGTGGTAAATCACATTGAGAGGTCACTAAGCTGACATTTACACTCGCACAGCTCTTCCCCACTGCACTGTACTGCACTGTGCTGCAGTTCTGTCCAGGCTAAATGAAGATCCACTCCCTCCCTACACTTACTCCTCCCCCCGGTCCCCCCCCCCCGGCAGACAACTGGGACCCAACAGTCAGCCACAACAATCCCTCACATACCCCACCACCCCAGACTCATGGACACACACACACACACAAACACACAGACACACCAGGCTCACCATAGCATGGAGACCCATGGAGGGGTCAATGCCAGCGCCTGTGGTGATAGGGCCGTGGTTTCCGGAACAGTCATTCAGGCTGGCACTAAGGACTGCCACTGCGCGCTGAGACTGAGGGGCTACTGTCCTCCCCTCAGCTTTCTGTCTGTGCAGCCGCCCCACTATGTACCCCCTCACCACCACCACCACCACCGCCGCCGCCAACTGCCACGCACCACCCGAGCCAGCCCCAGCTGACACCCATAGCACTGTGCCAGGGAGACCCACCAACCCCCAACTCTCACTTCGGTCTAACCACCAACCACCATCCCCCAACCCCTCCGCCCCACACTGCCCCCAAAACAAAAGGCGCTCAGGCCAGTGAGCTGCGATCGATCAGGCCAGTGAGCAAGTGAGTGCTGCATTTCTGACGTGCAGCAGCCAGTTGGCCGGGGAGCTGCTGGGAAGCTTTAGGGGCTGGCAGCAGGCCACCATGGAGAAGCGGAGGAGCGTAGCACTGGAGGCGCTTCTTCTGACACATTCCCATTCCCTCCTTCGTTTTCCCTCTTCTCCTCCCTCTTCTCTTCTCTGTCTCTCTTTCTCTTTACCTGTTCTCAGAGGCCTGAGGCCTGAGGTCTGAGGCGGTCCTTGAATTTGTTTGTGTACAAAAACAAAAGTGGCCATTTCTCATCTAGATATTTTCTTGAAAACACAGCCAGCTGGAGTCATCCATTTTTACACACGCATGCATACACACACACGCTGTCGTCCTGTTATTTCACAAATTGTTGTTTAACCTATAACCCAGACACATTTTTTTTACAGCACTGGTGACCTGGAAGCACTTATATCTCTGTGGGCATTCCTCACATTCTCACCTTGGACCAATTTGGTTGATTTCCTCTATAGTTGAAGAGGGTTGTTGTGAGCGGCTTCAAAAATTGAATAATGCTGAAACATACTTTATATAGTGTATATAGGTACTGCAGACATACTTCATTTTGGTATGCATTTTATTTTACACTAGTATTTCAATTTCATTGTACTATTGTACAAAATATCACTGTACAATGATTTACACTGCAAAATGATTTCTCTTACGTGTATCGGTTTCAAAATGAATCATAGCTTTAAAATGTTACCTAAACATTTACTCTAAAAGCTATAATTGATGCAAATTGTTGGCGAGTTAGCGAATCACTGCAAATCACACAGCCATACTGACACACTCAAATCCTCTCTCTCTCTCTCCTCTCCCCTATCTGGACGGCTTCCAGATCTATGTGGTGAGGAGAGGAGTGGATCTCTGCTGATTTAATGGCGTGTGTGAGACCGTAAATACAGTCTTCCCCTCATGCCTGTACACTCCCCTTCGTTTCCCTCCTGGTCATCTTTCCTCCCTCCCTCCCGACCCGCCATCTGCCAACTTCCTGCGAACCCACTGCCCCTTTCTCCTTCTGGCTTTTGACGTAACGTACAGACCCTCTAACTGTACAAATCCAGAGAGGAATGCTTGGACGGTCCATTTCGTTCCCTAAACTACTTCCGCTACATTTCACATCGTTGGAAAATGTTGAAACGGGGAAAAAAAAACGGATGGTGCTAGAAGTGCAACACGTTGTTTGCCCTCAATAAATGTGAGTTAAGGCTAAAACAGTGTACCGGTAGAGTGTTCAATTCACTTCATCAGTCTACAGGTTAGCCGAGCTCCACAAGCGTCCACCATGTTGTCATACACAACAGCTACTACATCATAATCCCCCTGCACCGTTCCATTCCCACGGTCAGCGGAACTGACCGGCGGTCAGTGGCACGATGACGTCCTGCATTCATGGTATGGGTGACGCAAAGGCCTAGAAATGCAAACACTTGACCTCATAAAGAGAGGCCCTCCATCCCCTCCTCTATCCAACAACAATCCCGGGACCTGGGTGGAGAGACCCATGCCGGGAGCACTGTTTTTCTCTCGTGTTTTCACGAAGAGCCAAGACCCAGGCGAAAAGAAACACTCGGCCCATGCAGCGGTCTCTCCCATATCTGGGTCGGACTTCACTTAGCACGAAGTTCTGCGGCAAACATTATTTTTACTGTTGAGAGTATTTTGTCTGGCTTGGCATCAAAAGACACGGCCAAGCTGTGGGTTGTATGTGCGTGTGTGTGTGGGGGGTCGACTGAGTGTCCCGCAGAGTTGTAAAATGCTGCCAGACCGATCGATTTTTACGTTAAGCCATAAAAGTGTCTCTCCTTTTATGTCGGTTTTTGAGGAGCGGCAAAGCATGAAAACTTGTGCAATGTCAGAACATCTGAAGTCGTTTGCCAAGTGTGTTCCATGCACACACACACACACACACACACACTTGTGTACAATACATGCACACATCCCAAGATATCTCGTAGCTTCACCCTAGGAGACGTAGTAACTGAGACAGAAATCTTAGGCCTTTAATCTGCACAGGACAGAAAGGCCCATAAAACACTGAGATGGCCAGGCCACTGGGCTAATCTTTAACCAGGAGAACCTTTTAACAAGGCCGCCTCACTCCCACCACCGCCAACCAACAACTGAACAACAAGGCAGTCTGTGTTTCTCTTTCTCCCCAATGTGTGTGTATTTGTGTGTGTGTGTGTGTGTGTGTGTGTGTGTGTGTATTTGTGTGTATTTGTGTGTGTGTGTGTGTGTGTGTGTTTTGTAGATATATCTGTGTCTGTGTGGTGTAGATATGCGTGTGTGTGGTGTGGATATAATTGTGCATGTGTGTGTTTGTGCTTTGAGCTGCACAAGCCAGTTTTGGCCCCGAGGCTAGAAAGAGCAACCTGAACCTGAGAGGCTTGTTCACTCATTCCTGGCCAGCTAAATTGACAGCGCTGTACTCAAACATGAAAAAGCGGACTTCCCCTGGCTCTCCTCAGGTGTATGCGGCCCTCCACAAAAACCCAGCTCCAATTCTGTTGACTCAGGATTTGTTTACCGAGCTTGCGGAAAACTGATAAAACAAATGGCAGAGTCTGTGGTGTTTTTTTTTTCTCTCTCTCTCTTCTCTTTCAGGTCACTGCAACCCTTTCCGAGTATATGGCTACACTGTACCAGCGCAACTTGATACGTTGGAGTGGTTTGCTTAAGACAGCAAGTCTGTAGAGCCAGTAAGCACTGCTTAAATATTTGTTTTCACACATCATCGAAGGCAAAAGAACATGTTGATTGGAGGATACTGCCTATGTCTAACAGAGGACGTTTGCTTTGCACCATGCTTGACCCTTTTTTTCAGTCAACTCTTCAGTTAACACGGTAGAAGACTTGACTGACAACCCTTATTTTTGACTGATTAGCAAGAGTGTTGGAAAAAACCATCGAGGTGCCAAGGCATGCTACCGAACCCCTAATGGCTGGCTGATAAAAGCAGATTTGGGACGGTTGTCATCAGGTCCTTCTCGCCCGTAGTAAAACCAGGCTCTTCTACACATTCCATATGTGCATAGAGCATGAGAAATGTGACAGATTAGAAAAGGGGGGGAGGGGATTGGCTTAGCAGTTCCTTTGACGTCTACTTGTCTGCATCTGTATGACGACATATCAGACAAGAGTGGTATCATGGCAACCGATGTAAACAAATAAACTTACATCTACTGGAGTTGGAGCTTAAAAGGAAACCTGAGCTTAGTTTTGAAGTTATTTGCGCTCTGTTCCCTCGAACAGGATGACCTTCAACTAAAATCAGACTTCCTATTACATAAGGCTCCGCTGCAAAAGATTCATCGTTGTCAGCAAAAGTCCCACTCACTTGGAACAAAGTGCAAGGGATCTGAAGACCTCGTCGTAATACACGTTTCTTAATAAAGCCTACGGGACCTCTTGACACTTGTTTCCCTTACCTCATTCACTCACTTCCTTATCTTCCAGCTCCATTTAAAACGCTCCAACTCCTAAAAAAAACCCTCACACATGGCCGACTCATGACTCAAGATCCAGGAACTTTAGTGTACTGTAGTGGTTTTCCCAGGAAGTGCACCTGACCTAAATGAAGGTCCTGTAGGATTTCCTTCCCCATTTCCTTTGTCAGAGTGCCATCTCTGCCAGCGCCATGTCCGGATGCAGCTTGGATGTGGCACTGGAGCAAAAGGGAGGAATTTTTACTTCAGGGTCAAGCAGGGGTCCAAGTGAGATCAAGGCCCTCTCTGTAGAGATAGCGACTGATACAAGTAAGGTCACTGAGGAGTGTTACAGTAGTTAACACACTGACTAAAGCAGATTTCATTGAATTAGCTACCAGTTTAGACTCCTCAGTTAAGTAGGAAAATTAATATGTCTACTAAAACATTCATGTTTATATGTACACACACACACACACACACCGTTTCCCCTAACAAGAAAAACTGATATGTCTACAAGTACATTCATGTTCATGCACGTAAGCACACACAAACACACACATTCAGTTGGCCATTATTCATGTATTTGAAACACTAGCTTGGTGTCCGGTCCCTCCCTTTGGTTCTCTGTTGCTCCCTGAGCTTATCACAGACCCTTACAGTCCCTTAGGGATGCTTAACGCCATCAGCACATCAAACGACTGGAGTTGGAGGAAAGCCCGTAAACTAACAACTTTCCCGTATGTTCTTGTTGTTCTATTTCTGCCCATTTTGACGCGAGCCAACTCTATTTCCTCTAGGTCAGTGCCTGGTCCATTTCCGCTTGGCCCACACACACACACACACACACACACACACAAACACACACACTGTTACTTTGATTCTCGATAACAATTTACAATTTACTCATCTTTCGACGGAGCCAGCAACAATGGCAGAGCAGTGACTCATTGTCTGGGCCTAGGTCAGTGGCTACACACAATGGCGGTGTAACCAATTTCATTGGAGGCAATCAGGGACAATGATGAACTGTGACTGAACCTGACACATACACACAGGCACAGACACGCGCACTTGCATGCACACACACACACGACAACAGCAACGAGTTGCATAGACAAAAAGTGCATACACCCACAAAGGTGCTAAATCACTCAACAGATACCCCAGCGAGCCAAAAATATATCGGCCCAACCTGTCTTTGAAGACCATAAAAACATGACAAGCTATGCTGCCGCTCAGTTTGTTTGTATATATATGCTTGTGTGTGTGTTTGATCCTTTAATACAAAAACAACACACACACACACCTGGCAGTAGCACCTTTGAATAGTTACAGAACCTGTAACTGTGTACCAGTTCTGCTCAGTCTTAGTCTTCGTGTTGTCGTTCAGTTGTCACAACTCAAGTTAGCTTGCACCGCACATTTCACAGTTCTACTGAGATAACAGACAACAGACACACACACAAAACACAATGAGGCCAAATGAGGGCAGACTAAATTGGATCAATTCACATTCCCGTGATACCGCCACGTCTTGTAATCATGCGCAGACTCCTCTCCTCTCCTCTCCTCTCCCCCCTTAGGACTCCTCTTTGGGCACAGTGCAACAGGAGTCTGGGTCCCCTGCATTCCTCCTCCTCACTCTTGTCAGGGTCATAAATCACGTACTCGCATAGGCTGTCACAGCGAACAACTGTCTCACGCTTCAGAAACCTGAGACCCAGGAGGAGGAGGAGGGAGGGTGATGCAAAAAAAAGTTGTGAATTTCAGGAAGTGGAGGGACTCGGTAGAGAGTATTAGGTTATGATTCTCAGACGGATCAGGCCTTAAAACTTCTTCACATTCTTAACGGAAAAGTTGTCCACCATTCTTTTCATCTTCTGTCATCATCCATGGCTACATCCACTGTGTTTTTTTGGCAGGCCTTGGCTACCCACCTCTTTTGGTCTGACTACAGCACATGCATTTTCAAATGTGTACACGTAGCCTACAGGAATATCTGGGCCACGGCCAATCAGAGCAGGGTTCCTGGCCTTCTCTATCTCGGATTGGTTTAGACCAGGGCATGCACCTAATGTGTGTCTGTTGTGGAACCACAAGGAGACTTGAGACTTTTTTTCCCCCTCAAATGGCTGGTTGCACCAGTGTGACCTTAGAATGTTTTTTTAGTCACACCATTGAGACATTAGGTAACATTCTACAGCCCTGTTGTATTCTATGTACATGCATATAGCCAAACATCCAGCTGGTAATATATACAGGCATCACTGGAGGAAAACAACAACTGCTGCTGCAACAACTTGGAGAAGCTCCCTGAAATAGCACAGCAATGCATTACATAATGTCACACCCTTTAAAATACCCCCATCATCATTAGGTCTAAGGTTTCCCAATGATGACGCCATTGTTGTCAGGGGAGTTTGTGTAATAATTAACATGACTGCACAGTCTTTCCATGTATGTTCTTCAGGTTTGAATCACTGCTCCCTATCACAACTGATAGGGCAAGATGTTAACATCGGGGTCATGGGTAGGGTACTATTATTAACAAACACAGACGCTGACAAAACAGCGATAGAGCGTCAAGCAATATCACCCTAGCCTAATCCACTAACGTTAATTGACTTTTTGCAGATAACTGCAACTATTAAGTGCAGGGATGGAAATTTGCACCAGCCACCAGCTGGCTGTGGCTGGTATATTTCTGACATGAAATAATAATTTACTGTTGAGTGGCTGGCGGATTGTACCATGTATTTGTCAGTGGCTGGTAAAAGGTCTACATTTTTGCAAAGTTAATTTTCACCCCTGAGGTTACTTAGAGAAGGGCTGACTCTTGAGTATGTTCAAGACAAAATCCATTAGCAACAGTGGTTAGCTGTTTACAGTAAATCATTCTGTAGGCAAACGTCTTCCATTTTGCAATTAGGCTTATGCTAACCAACAACAACAGGGCAAGTATGCCATGTCATCATCCAGTATTAATCCAGCAGCATTGAGAGGTTCAGCTCTGCTCTGCCTACTTCGGGTAATGGGGCTTCGATGCACGCAAACCTCTGAGTTAATAATGTGGCTTTTAAGGGATCACACTGCATTAACAAGACACGCTCTCGGATAAATTAGCCTAGATAGCTGTGTGTGATCAAACCATGCATGACTGCTTTTTAAGAGTGTGGTGTCCATTAATTTTTATGCGTTGAATGCACAAAGCAGACTCTGTGCTTGTCAGGACCAGGCTTAAGGAGGGATGCAGACCACGAGGCCCGGTCATAAACTTCTCTCAAATAAAAAAAGGTGTTAAATATGAGCATGGGACACTATCTGTGCCAGAACCGAGCTTGTTTATCTGCGCAACAATATCAGAGTTGGTCATGACACACACAG
>CM059281.1:9198474-9362525 GCA_030347295.1 Setipinna tenuifilis
TCATGCCTCCAGATTCGTGCACAGGGGAGGGTGGAAGGACAAAAACGACAATTGAGTTTAATTAAACATATCACTATTCAATCACTTCGAATGGGTCACTTAAAATGATTGGACGGTGTGTTTTCAGTCCTGTCCGTCCCACAGGGTGATATTATATTTTTGTGTTGGAGCATTTAATGAATTGGTTACCATTGGGGTGTAAAGAAAATTTCCCGGAAAACAACATCTACCCTGCCTTTAACCCGAAGGAAAAACTTTGGAGCAAATAAGGGGAACGGTCTGTGAAATGTCAATAAATTTCACGAAATTGTGAAACAACTGGAAAACAAATATTTATACCGTGTTTGTTTATGAGGGAAACTACCTCCCCAGCAGAGGCCAATATGGACTCCATTTAGAGTCCAAGATAGGCATCAATGTTTGTGTCTTACAGAGGGGTCATTTGTTGAAGCAAATCACTGTTTGGTTCACAAATATGCTCACGAGTTCACTGTAACAATCAAGTGAAGGTCAGAGAGATAAAGATGATGGGAAAATGAAGCAGAAAGAGATATGTCATGAAAAGAAAAGGAAAGAGATAGAGAAACATAGGGAGGGGAGAGAGAGAGAGAGAGAGAGAGAGAGAGAGAGAGAGAGAGAGAGAGAAACAGACAGGCAGAGAAACAGAAAAGGGACAAAAGTGAGAGGGAGAGACAGAAAGAGAGAAAGAGAAAGAGAGAGAGAGAGAGGGAGAGAGAGAGAGAACACTGAGCAGCTACATTGAGACAGCTCTGGTTGGTGCAGTGTGGTGCAGTGCTGGGCCCTACTGGGCCAGGCCCAGCTCTCAGCTAGCTAATGAATGGCGGCCGAAGAAAGAGAGAGAGAGAGGGAGAGAGAGGGAGGGAGAGAGGGAGGGAGAGCGAAGGAAAGAAGGAAAGAAAGTGTCAGGAGGAGGGGGGGGACTTCCTGTCAGGAAACGGCACCCAGCTGGGGGACAGCGGCACCAGGCCAAGAGCTTCCGGCTCCACTGGGACCACACGCTGGCCCTTGGTACGGATGGAGGAGAGGAGAAGGGGATAGGGAGGGTAAGAGAAGGGTGGAGAAGGAGGGAGGAAGGGAAAGATGGCAAACATGGGAGTGGGGGGATGGGTGGTTGGGTGATGGAACGAAACTAAGGGAGGGAGTGATGAAGGGACGGAAAAAGGAAATGAAGAACAACAGGTACGCTCTACTCCTGAGATAAAGAAATGTGTTCAGGTGTGAGTTAAAAACCAAATTAATTGTTAAAACTTTCTTTTTTAAAAAAGCACTCACTTTCTCTTTTAGATATACCGATTTACTGGACCTCATCCTCAAACATACGCATTTCGACACTAGGCCATAACTGTGGACATGGTCCAATAAATTGGTATACCTACAGTTGGGAAGAAGGAAGTGACTCTTTCATGACGACTTTGGGCAAGTTCAATCACATCAGACTACACAGACTACTGAGTAACACATACATGTTACTGGCATGGATAAAAGGGTGGCTAAGCTCCCTCTGGGATCACTTCTCTCCAAATTACCACTTTATTTTTTGAAAAGATAAGCTGGCTTCATAGCCTAAATTCCTGTAAACTGTACTATTTTACTCCATGATAAGACAGTTGATTTATGAGTAAAAGCAACCCCCCCACGGAGAAGACTGGGGCGCAGCGAAGTGCGCAGGAGAGTTTGATTTAACAAGTCAATGCCAAACAACTCCATTTAGCACACCTGGGGGGGGGGGGGACTGGGGGGGCTAGAGGGAGTCGGAATTCTTTTTCTTCTGCCCTTTTCCCAAGAAATGCAGTTACTCATAAATCATGTGCTGCAAGTCTGTGGTGAAAGCTTTGGCCCTAGGCGTGCAACAGCCAGATCTGTTTTGAGATCTGTCACTCCCCAAAGAACGCACATGCGCACTTGCACACAGACACACATGCACACACACACACATGCACACACACACACATGCACACACACGCACACACACGCACACACACGCACTCTTTCTTCAGTGTCACCCAATCCACCACCACTTCCACTCCAGTGATGGTTGGGTGTTTAAAGTTTAAGGTTCAGAGTTCATTTTTTGTACAGCTGTTTCCCCTTAGCCACAACCCACCCCTTCCCCCTCCCTCTTCTTTTCAGTCAGACACACACAGACTGGAAGGACCTCAGGAAAAGAGTAAGGGTGATTCATCTCACCGTTCCAATGTCACCCTGTTCCCACGTATTCTTATGCCATGTGGCACAGCTATAAAGGTCTCAGCTAGCGCACAGACAGGAAAAATTCATCCTTATACCATGGAAGCACGAGTCCTTGGCGTCATTAAACAATGGCGTCATTAAACAATGCTAGGATATGGCACTAGGAGTATGACACATGTAAGAATCACAAGATATTTGTAATGTTTCTGATACTTTTGTTTTGAAAAGGTACACAAATTATGGTTGTGTGTTTCTTTGCCTCATATCCGTTTTTATCAAGAGGACTTCATAGGTTTTGAGTTCTGAAGAAGACTGTAAACTGGTGGAGCTGCTTGGCACTGGCCTGTGAAATCAGGAATGCCAGTCATCAGGAAACACTGGATCAATTTTCTCTATGGAGGCAAAGATACCTGTGAGGTTGAGGAAGAGGCCTGTCTGTAGGCGGCCATTTTGAATTAGATTAGGCCTTGTTGCTGACAGTCGGTCTGACAGTCAGACTCCGGGGCAGCGCATTCCACTAGCAACACTGTCACCGAGGATACGTTTTTTTTCTTTTTTTTTTTTTTTAATCAGACTATCCCACAACAAAAGGCATTATGCAACCATCTGAAGAGCCATGAGAAACAAACTGCAAAACCTTTAGAGGAAATACGATTACTCAGTGGGGGAAGCTTTCTGTTTTTTTTTTAATTGTCAGCTCGTCTCCTTGTCAAACGTCCAAGAGATTAACGTGCCGGCCGCGCTGTGGCAACGGGGCTATATAAAGACCCACCTTCTAGTGGACACATGGCTGCCGGGCATTTCTCAGTATCACCAAGCATGTGCGTCAAACCCTGACATGTCATCAGCTGAAATGTGTGAGAGAAGGAGACACAGAGAGAGAGAGAGAGAGAGAGAGAGAGAGAGAGAGAGAGAGAGAGAGAGAGAGAGAGAGAGAGAGAGAGAGAGAGAGAGAGACAGACAGGCAGACAGACAGACAAAGAGAGAGAGAGACAGACAGAGAGAGAGAGACAGAGAGAGAGAGAGAGAGGGGGAGGGAGAGACAGAGAGACAGAGAGACACAGACAGAGAGAGACACAGACACACACAGACACAGAGAGACTGAGAAAGCAGACAGAAAGCACAGAGTGGAGAGACAATGGAGAAAAAAAAGGGGGAAATCCAGATCAAGGGAGGCGAGGAGCAGTTGAAAAACTACAAAAAAACCAGGCTAAACTGACAGCACTACGAGAGATAAGAAAAAGGAGAGAAAGGGAGGAAAGAACAGAGCTGAAAAAAATTATGCCCCCCTTTTTTATATTTGCCCAGCTATGCAAACAGAACTGGGCTCAGAGCCACCGGAATACCACACTGGTCAAGACTTTTTCTTTTAACCCCCATATTTCCTTGCACACGCACAGACACACACACAGGCAGTCACACACACACGCAGTCACACACACACGCACACACACACACAGGCAGACACACACGCAGGCAGACACACACACACAGACACACACACACACACACAGTGGGTGTAAGAGGAGAACATCTGAAGGCCACAACCTGCAGGGGCCTGGCTCTCAACTACCACGCTATCTCTCCTCAGCCCAACGGCCAGAGCGGAGACCCAGAGAGCTGCTAACGCAGCCACCTGCAGGGGTCTGGGTAACTGGGCAAGACACTGCTGCTGCTCCGCACTCAACACACTCAAACTACACTGCACTTGGTGAGATACCGCTCACCAAAGGGCATTGTGGTACAGTACCCAGATTTGCAATTCCCAGGAATTACACAGTGCATGCAAAGCAAACATTTTTTTTTTTTTAAAAGTGCACTCACAAATTGACAATAGAAAGAATGCAAAAGGAACAAAGACAGAAAAGTAAATAGGAAAAAAAAGAAAGGGGAGCATTAAAGGGAGATAGATAGTGAATGGCTGACTAGTAGAATACATATTGACTATAAAGCTAAAAAATTAACAGTGTTGGGTTAACTGGGCAAGACACTACTGCTGCACGGCACTCAACAAACTCAAGCTAAACAAACTAAACTGCACTCAGTGAGATACCGCTCACCAAAGAGCATTGTGCTACAGTACTCAGCCAGGCAAAGGACAGTTAAGGCCTCTGGGAACTGATTTAGACATCATCACAGCGCACTTTTGAATGCGACAACTTAATTTTCCTAAGCACAACAGCGGCACAGCACAACAAACATCAAAGGATTCCATCTAGGGCTGGTATAATAAATAATGAATTTCATGGAGTGGCGCCTACAAAAAAAGACCCCACTTATAACACACACACCAGTGGCAGCAGAGTTAGACGCTGGTGGCAAGGGGTTGTACTGAAAACAATAGAAGTTAATACTGGGGTTGTACTGAAAACAATAGAAGTTAATACTGGGGTTGTACTGAAAACAATAGAAGCTAATAGAATATCCGTAAGGGCAAAGCACCAGACTTTGTTGAAGCAGGTGTGTGGAGGCCTTAACTGGTGCCCTTGCATTATCCCAGAGGAGACAAGCCTGTTAGTGGGGCAGGAATAGTGTGATGGCGGGCGTAACGACGATGGGGAATAACGATGGAGGACAAAGCAGTGAGACGGAGGAGGACAGAGGGGATGAGTAAGAGGGGCGGAGGAGTCTGAGGAGATTCTTAAAGGGTGAGGCAGACAAGAGACTTGGGGTTTAAACTCTGGCCACTGTTAAATCCATATACTGTTGAGAATGACACACACACACACACACACACACACACACACACACACACACTCTCACACACATACACACACTCACAGTCTCAT
Source organism: Setipinna tenuifilis (assembly GCA_030347295.1). Lineage (NCBI taxonomy): Eukaryota > Metazoa > Chordata > Actinopteri > Clupeiformes > Engraulidae > Setipinna > Setipinna tenuifilis. The sequence continues at coordinate 9,203,475 of CM059281.1, forward strand.
AGCTCTCTCTGCTCCCCCTCTCGTCTTCCTTCCTCTCTCTGCTCAACGCATCAGGGCCTGGTGTTTGAAGAGTGTGGGCTGAACGTTGACATCACTCCTCCAAGCAGAGCCCAGCATCACATCCCTCCCACAAGAAGGGCACCGTGTGTGTGTGTGTGTGTGTGTGTGTGTGTAGGTGGGAGTGTGTGTGTGTGTGTGTGTGTGTAGGTGGGAGTGTGTGTGTGTATGTGTGTGTGTAGGTGGGAGTGTGTGTGCGTGTGTGTGTGTGTGTGTAGGTGGGAGTGTGTGTGGGAGTGTGTGTGTGTGAATGTAGGTGGGAGTGTGTGTGTGTGTGTGTGTAGGTGGGAGTGTGTGTGTATATGTGTGTAGGTGGGAGTGTGTGTGTATGTGTGTGTAGGTGGGAGTGTGTGTGTATGTGTGTGTAGGTGGGAGTGTGTGTGTGTATGTATGTGTGTAGGTGGGAGTGTGTGTGGGAGTGTGTGTGTGTGTGGGAGTGTGTGTGTGTGTGTGTGAGAGTGTGTGTGATTCACCACACTTCCCAAAAACACCTGACAGCGTCAGTGACTCGAGATTCTCTTTGAAGTGGCTTTACACTAATAGGCCGACCAGATTGTTGCAGAGGAGCTACAAATTAGGCTGGATGACCCAGGGCCATGAGCAGGCTTTTTTTTTTTTTTTTAACTCAATTCAAAGATCTGCTTGCCACCTGGTGTTACAGACACCACTGTTTTTTTAGTAACGGCTGTGTGACTTTCAGTGTCTGGACCGGAAAAGAAAACCAAGGTACGCTCCTAACTGACTGGATATTTTTTAAAGGACAATTTTAGTGAGTGGGACCACAAAAAAGTTTAAAACTCAAAGAGTCAAAACTATAGTTGTGAATGTCAGTGACAGGACTTGAAGTCCCACTCAGAATAGGCTGCCTGTCTGACACTCTCACTCACCCTGTTGAGGACTGGGAGAATCCAGGTTGACTCTTCAGAGGCTCAGTCACACACATGGAGACGGAGAAACAGTTGTGTGGGACGTTGGAAAGGTGGCAGCTATCTATCACTCACTCAACTCACTCACTCACTCATCCTCTTCAGGACTTGGAGAGAATCGAGGTCAACTGTTCTAAAGGCTGCCGCACACATGGTGACGTGCTCCAGTCCCAGACTTCAGAAGAGAAGCCGAGATGGGACGGCTGAGAAGAGAAGTCATCTCATTCTGAGCTCATGTTTTTCCTTCTGTCTCTCGACCCATTAAAACTCTCTACAGTGTTTCCACATTCTCTTTCCCCTCTTCCTCACTCGCTTGTTCATTTACTCTCTCCCTCTCTCTACCTCCCCCCCTCTACCTCCCCCCCTCTCTCCCTCCTTTGCTTGCTCACCCACTCACCACCAACACCCCCCCCCCACCTCTACCTCCCTCCCTCTCCCTCTTTTGCTTGCTCACCCACTCACCACCAACACCCCCCCCCCACCTCTACCTCCCTCCCTCTCCCTCCTTTGCTTGCTCACCCACTCACCACCAACACCCTCCCCTCCACCCCCCCCCCCCCATCTTTCTGAGCGGATCTCTTGCCATCTCTGGGTGCCAACAAAGTCTGTCTTTCACCCATCACACTTTGAAGCTTTGAAACTCTGTATGGGTTTTGGCAGGGCCCTCCCCATATGCTCTTGCTCCCCTTTGTTGTGGGCAGAGGTGGGAACCCCTGAGTCTCCCCCAAAGCCCTGGCAAGGGTGGCTGATCAACACGCCCAGCCTCGCAGAGTTATGTTCCTCCTCTCTTCTCCTCTCTCCCCGTTTCCTTCTTATGCTTCAAAGTCGCTCTGTCCATCACTTTCTATGATCCCATTGCCATTCTTCCTTTTCTACCCCCCCCCCACCCCCCACTGTCTCAAACTATCACATTATTGTTGCCTGCCATTTCACTCTGCATCCTTGTCATGCAATATCTTGGAAGTTCACGTTTCATATTTAAATTTGGGTTCAACTTGTCTTTTCCCCACTGCTCTCTGCCTGTCTGTCTCTCCCCCTGTGTCTCTCTCCCCCCATCTCTCCCCCTGTCTCTCTCTCTCTCCCTCTGTCTCCACAGTGAAGGACAGTGCGCCATACCACTGGGCTTCTCCCACGCACACGGAAAAATAAACAGGCATGTGCACGTTTCTGGAGGAATTTTAATGACTTCCATGACTTTGGCATGTTACCTGCCAAGAGGAGCGTTATAGGGCACTCTGGCCGAGCGAGGAATAATTAAACTGCTTGCGGGGAAGAAAAAAAAAATAAAGCCGGGATGGTGGCCAAGCATGCATACAAGGCTGCCACACCCACCCCTGCCTCTCCGTTTCCTTCCTTCTCGTTTCTCCTTCCTCTTCACTTTCTCCTCTACCTAATCGGGACTTTTTTTTTTTAGATCATTCTTCCAGTCTGATCCATCACCTCAGCTGTTTCATTTCCTCAACTTGTCTGCCTTCATTCATTCATTCATTCATTCATTCTATACTTTTACACTCTTCTTTTGTTAATCCCCTTGCTGCAACACAAACTCTTTGGCATCACATAATCCAACCCTCCACTTCAGAACACCTCCAGCTGTTTCTCACGCCCCGTCTTTTTTTCTCCCCCCTGGTCTTCATCAGGTGAGAAGGAGGCCCTCTGAAGGGGGTGTAGGTGGAGAGAGGAGACTCCTTATGGAGATTCAAGGCCATCTCTTTCATCTCCACCACTAGATGTAGCAACTAGATCCTTCTCATCACTTTAGCATCTCTCTTTCCCTTTGTCTCCACTCTCTTTCTCTCAGCATCTCTTTCTCCCTCCCTCAATCTCTCTGTCTATCAGCCTCTCTGTCTATCAGCCTCTCTGTCTCTCTCTCTCTGTCTCTCTCTCTCTGTCTCTCTCTCTCTGTCTCTCTCTCTCTGTCTCTCTCTCTCTGTCTCTCTCTCTCTGTCTGTCTCTCTCTCGGTCTCTCTCAAACAGCCAAATGGGGCTAAACAAGTTCTTTGACTGAGCTGCGTCAACAAACATGGCCTCCTTTTACACGCCTGCGGGGAGAGAGGCTCACAGGAAGACGCCTCTCACAGAGAAGTGGGAGTAAGAGTGGGCGGGTTGGGGCTCTGGAGACCGTAGGCTCAGGATGGGTGGTCTTCACTCTGTGTGTGCCTGTGTGTGTGTGTGTTTCAAGGACAGGGGTAACCCTCACGTTTGGGCAACTGGTAGACTATGGAAGCGACGGCTTAGCCTCTCACTGAACCGTGAAGCTCGACAACACTGTACCCAGACCGTGGAAGCAGGAAGGCTTTGGGTTTTCACAGGCGAAGGCTTATCTGACAGAGACAAAGACGGGGGGAAAAAAAGCCACCCACATGCAGAGAGAGAGAGAGATAGATGGAGGGAGAGAGAGAGAGAGAGAGAGAGAGAGCTGGCTAGATGAGGGTTAAACGTCACATGTCGGACTCACGAGAGGCTGCGAGCAATGGCATTCCACTAAAGCAAACAAGAACCAGCCCACAAGACAGGCACTGACCTTGGTACTGCTGCTCTCCTCGAGTGTGGCGTGTTTGACAATGCTCCCACTCGCCCACTCACAGTAACACACACACCGACACACACACACACACACAGAGCAAGACACACAAGCACACTTGCCTAATGAACAACAGACCTGCCACAAATAGCTCCTCCGACATTAAGATGGATGCCTGAAAGACAATGACAGACTCTGCCAGTAAATTTGTCTTCCTCAAGGAACCCCTGACATCACTGCTGTAAAAGAAAGCAGTAAAAAAAAAGCAGCACTGTGCTTTATTATTACATTTCCAGTGCAGGAAACAGGATCGTCCATAGTGACCACACTGACATGCCCTGACAAGGGACCTCGTATCTGATCTCCAGGTTTTTCAGGCAGCACCTGAATACGGCTGGCGTGGTCGAAATGTTGTACTTTTCCTTCTACTTCGAAAATGAAAGCATTTGGGACAACTGCACAATTGCTATTATTTCTGGTGTTTCATTTTTTAAAAAGTCTTCCCCCTCACACACACCGTTTCAAGCTGTTGATGTAGCTGGGAACACCCAAGCACACTTTGGATAAATGTTTGGATTTCCAAACCCCCGCTGTAGTGTTTTCCTTTTTGCTTCAACCCAGACCAGCTGTGGAGGAAATGACAATGCTCGAAAAAGCCAGGGCCAATCTCTGCAATTAATAAACCTTACCTACTCAACTCCATCTCTCTCTCTCTCTCCCCCATGCACAGTCTCTCTCTCTCTTCCTTCCAAGTTCTTCCTCTCATTCTCTCTCTCTCTCTCTCTCTCTCTCATTCTCTGCCTCTATAAACTATAGGCGACTGAGCATTCCCTGGACACCAAGCTTGGGCCTGAGACATGATACATGATAAAATGAAATTAAGGACCATGCATACACACTCACATGTTAAGACACATGCATGCTGCACAAACACACACACACCCACACTCACACTCACACCCACACAAACCCACACATCTGCTGTAATGCTGTAGGAATCTGGGCTGATGTCTTTGGGGAGCCTCGGACTAAAATGGAAGCCAGATTTTTGGGGTGTGGGTGTTGCGGAGCAGCCGATGTTGCCGCAGCTCTCGAGACTGGTAACCTCGGTAACACTACCTGTGGTTTCTCCCTCTCTGCTGTGTCCCTCTGGCCGCCAGCCAACCCTCCACTCCTTCAGGGACAGTCAACACATATGGTCAGGACCTGGCAGATATCTACAGTGTATGTGTGTGTGTGTGAACACATATGGTAGGAACCGGGTAGGTTTCTACAGTGTGTGTGTGTGTGTGCACACAAATGTGCGTGCATGTGTATGTGTGTGCATGTGTGTGCACGGACAAATGTGTGTGCATGTGTGTGTTTGTGCACATGCATGCATGTGTATGAGCGATGGGGCGGATTTAAGACACAGTAATCTCTGAGCGACTGGTCCTAATCCACCTCCTCCGCAGGGAAATGACTTTTTGATTCCCAAAAGGGGGGGGGGGGGGGGGGGGGGGGGGCAAAACGCAGCTCCACTGCCTCTCAGTCTCACAGTCCTTCCTGTATTGATCACGCTGAACTCACAGATAGGATCTAAAAAGGCAGCGCAGGTCAGCCACTCCCCAACCACCCACCCACCCACCCCTTTCTATCTTTCACTCACAAATTCATCCTGCACTGACTGTACTTCCTCTCTGTCTCTTTCTCTTTCTCCCTCTCCGCCTCGATAAGGGCTTTTCGTCAGTGCTGTTAGCATGACCCGCTGTGTGCTCAGTACCGAGCGTCCTCAACAGGGGCGAATCTAGACCATTTTTAGGGGTGCCAAGGCACCCGCGTGAAACTGCTCGGCACCCCCTGGCTCAGTGCAAAATGAATAATATATTATATATAATAAAAGTGTTGTGTGATAAGCACTGGGGGCCGGGCACCCCTAAAGACCAGATGCTAAAATCGCCCCTGGTCCTCAATGAGGCACCGTGGGGTCCCCCTCCTCTCACACCAGTTGCATCGCATTCCTCCTTTTCAGGGACTACAGCTCCTGATTCTCATTTCCTCTTCGAAACCCCGCCATCAAAGAGCAGGACTAATGCTGCCTGCCTTCCTGCACAAAGCAGCCCCCACAAATACAGAAAAAGGAGGAAAAGAAAGGATGGGAAAAGAAAAAAAACAAGAAGGTGTAGCCCCCTGAGGAACCAAAGAGCTGGTGGAGGAGTGAGGAAAAGAGGGTGAACCGTGATTCGGTACAGGATTGTGCGTGTGTATGTGTGTATGTGTGTGTGTGTGTGTGTGTGTGTGTGTGTGTGTGTGTGTGTGTGTGTGTATGTATGTGTGCACCGGGTTGAGGGGTGGGGTGGGGGGGGCATCCTTAGCAGCTGGGGAATGTGCACTATCAGACGTTTTTTGTGTCAGACTGATCTGATCAAACTCTACTAATCCCACTGCATTGGGTCTCACGTAAGCCCCCCCTGGACCACTGTTGGCCATTTCCCAGTGTTCTGTCAAACTGGATACTCGATGAATGCGCGAGCACAGTCGGGGAAGGTTTAGGAGAAGGGTTAGTTATATAGTAGCATTCTTTCGAATTCGGCTATGGGTAGCTCATGTCGAAGAAGCAGCTCAACTTGACAGAACACTGGACAGTCACATCCTGGGTGAACATTCTCTAGGGTGAACATGTCCCCATACGATCAGTAATGGATCTGCCAGATTCATGGGACAGTTAGACAAACAACGTGACCTGCTTAAAATACAACTCTCCTGAGGTCACAGATTATATAAAGCTTTGGCCAGTCTGGTTACCACAACACAACTGCTAAAGGCCAAGGAAAATATGCTTGAACATAGAAGTGGTCTATAAACATAAAGTTACAGTAAAAGCTCAACCATATTACTTAGCATGCTTTACCAACTATTCCTTCCAAAACTGCCCACCACTCCAAAGCAATAGCAAATACAGATGTCAATGGCAAAGATGATGCCAGTATAAAAGAGACTCAGGAACAAGACCAAGTGAACAAAAAGCTTTAGTCGATGACGCCATTTCAGTGGTATGAGAGCCTCTAACTCCAAGGGTCAATATTTGCCCATGTCTGAAGCACAAGCTTCCATGATGCCAGATTTTTTTTCTGGTAAAAAGAGACACTTTTTAAATAACAAAGCAGCAAGGGCCGGGATAAAGCCAGGATCTCCTTCGAGATAGGGGAATGCGTGAAAAAAAAAAAACGGGAACATCCATTGTTATCCAGGAACTCGCAAGGCCAGGACACATAAAGCAATATCCTTCTTCCTGTATCCTCTCCTGGTGCAATCACTCCTTTCCCAACACAATATATTTGCTTTTTCTGTCTTGTTAGAAAAAAAATAGTTTGCAAGGAACTAGTGGAGACTGGTGTCACTAGGGGAATGGTTTATGGATACAAAAGGAGGGGAGGCTTTTTTTTCAGGCCATTAAGCAATAGGTCAAACTTTCAGCAGCCATCATTCCTGAGAGATTACCCATGTGTGAGGCAATGGCTAAAGTCAGTAGAGGATCTGAACAAGAAGCGAAGAAGATATCCGTCCATGAAAAATGGCAGCTACAAAACAGGATCTGGAAACCATGCCATACCACAGACCTACAAATCACAGAGATTTTAATTAACCAGTGAGTTTACAAAAGCAAATGCAAAATGTCTTTCAGCATTTTAAGTCATCTGGTGGTTAACATGAGGAATTAACTGATGCTTCACAGACAGATTACCTCACCACCCGCTGCAAGTCAAAATGGCCGCTCCCGAAGCGTGACGGAGAGCCAAGAGTTTGTTTGTTTAAAGGGATGTGGGGAGGGGAGAGTAGAGAGCAGAGAGCCGATTTATCAAAGGGTCCACCTGTGGGTCAGCCCATGGTGCGGTGGATTGGAGGTCAGAGTTGGAGAAGGACGTCACCAGATGCGAGGGAACGCCCTGCCTCTGGCTAAAACAAAAACAGACACCCACCCACCCACCTCCCTCCACTGTGAATACACACCCACAGACAACCATATCTCCCACTCCACCCCCACGCCACAAATCACTGAGCCAGTTGACCGTGCAGCAAGGTCATGATCACTCTGTCAAATAAGCCCTCAGCCAAAACTCCGTCGTGCTCTTTGCAAGATTCCTTCCCCTGCTTTGTGTTTCGAGCCCACTAAAAAGTCAAAGACATAAATTAAACACATCCTTGAAGATGAATAATTCAGCTGAGCAGATGAGAGCAACTTTTGGAAATGACTGACTGGGTAATATTTTAGGACCTCGAGAAGGAAACAGCATAATACCCATCAGTGGAGAGAACTAAAAATAATAAAAGCATTCAGGATCGATCTGTCATCCATCTTTCATAGCTGCAGAACGATGCTAATAGGGGATGCAATGTGATTTTGCATGCTAACAAAGCTTAATCCAACAAAGCTTCAAGACAACACATAAACGCTATGTTTGGCACATCCACCTTTTCGTGCCTTCTCAAGTTCAAATGACCATCAAATAGTTGATCGTTCAAGAGTCAGGCCCACTTTTAAAACATCAGTTTCGGAAAGCTGTTTCACACACATGGGCTAGGTAACACCTGCCATCATGCAACAAATATGCTATGGTCTTGTCACAGCCCCATGTCTTAAATCCCCCTTCGAGGCCCAACCCAAACACATTTGGTTCCATTTAAAGGCGCTCATTATTCAACATGACTCAATTACACAAGGTCCGGCTCTGAATCCCTTCCAAACTCCCTTGCTTGTGTGTGTGTGTGTGTGTGTGTGTGTGTGTGTGTGTGTGTGTGTGTTCAAGAAAGAGAGAGAGAGACAGAAAGAAAGAGAGAATGCAAAGGCAGGCTCTTGGGCGACAGCTCAACTCAACCCTCTAACGATTAACCACAATACAACAAACTCTCAGCGGGACTCAAAGCATTGATGGGAGCAAACACTCGAGTTACAGGGAAATACACACACACAAATATACAGTACAGCAATGTAAACACGTATGTCTTTCTGTATGTGTGTGTGTGTGTACGTGTGTGTGTGTTCCCTATGCCTCTTTGAATGCGTTGGTTAAATGACTGCAGCTGAGCTGAACAGCTGGAAGCCATGCTGTAGAGTGACATAATCGCCGGTGTCCCGGCCAAATGGCTTTACACACAAACATGGCGGCCACCGCACATATTACATAAAAGCCCTCGTCTGATGGGCAGGCGGAGTGAGTAACACCCATCACATGTGCTCGCCAGCCCCTCACCCACAGATCTGAGAGAATAAAGCTTAAAAGTAAAATTAAATAAATGCATACAAACATTTTTTTTAAATCTCAGCCAAACCAACTGACGACATCCAACATGAAATGAAAGTTGTTATGCCGAATGCACTGATGGCCTTGGACACAGAATTGATTTGTTTTAGCACTCGAACATTAAGAATGAGATTGATGGTTGTAAGCACACGGAGCGTAATGATGAGTTTGGCCAACAGGCAATCACACCGGCCCTGATGTTATCAAGACAAAAATAAACCTATGACTACATTATAACAGATTAAATGAGCATTACATTAAAAATCCTTTAACATTTACCCTTAAAACACAACATGTAGAGGAAATACACCACGGGGCAATTTTAACAGTCAAATTATATAGGCCTACATGTACTAGGCCTATAAAACTTTCGGCATCCAACATGCACGGAAAGATTGCCCAGTTGGTGGAGAACACTTAAGGTAGAAATAACAACTGCACACCGGCTTGATAAGGCGGCAAATGGTTACATCAGCTAGAGGGCTCCCTAATCACCCACAAAGTATTTCCTTACAAGAGCTTAAAGAACACTTTAACTTGACAGCTATATAATGGCAGGGCTGAACGTTGATGGGGGGGGGGGGGAAAGAAAAACACCAAATATGTAAGTGCATGTACTAGTCAAATCTTATCACAGTCACATTAAAACTAACACAAATAATGTCTGGGACTTAAAGCGTCAGGGATATAAGTACAGGCTTAACTGGCAACGAGATCTCACAAAACCCTGTAGAGAGTCTGATTTACTGTTTTTTTTTGCCAGAGGACGGAGGCACCAGCCAAGTCACACTTCTGTGTCTGTAACTGAGGCAAATCATGAAAAACAAGAAACTTCCCTGAAAAACTATAAATTCAAAGCTGGCTCAGCAGGATGCTACTTAAGTCCTCCACCACACAGTTCACTCCCACCAGAGAAGGAGGCTGCAGTGCAATGACTGAGGCCGAGGGGAATCGAGGGGAATCTTCTGGGAGGGAAGTCTTGTGAGTAGGAACAAAACTGGAGAAAGGAGAGGCAGCCAAAGATGCTTAACAGTATGGCTCAGGGTGTCTTCAGTAGCCCGTTAGTATCTCTGTAAAGTGACTTGGATCAACTGACTTCTTTTCCCGTCTTGAACAATCGCAGAATTAGGTTTACCTTCCAGCCTAGGTCAGATTTGCTTAGAGGTGTTAGTCCTAGCTTTAGAAAGTCAAATGCCACCTACTTGATCCAACCATTTTCTGAATCAGCTGACCCTAATGACCCCACTTATTATCTGATCTACCTGTCTGGCAATTTGTGTGATCACCTATGCTAAGTGCATAGGCAGAGGGAATGCATCAGGATTTCCCTTACTGAAACTGGAATTTCCACTTCTGCATTTGCTTAAATGAATTCTACAGTAAAAAATCAATTAAAAATTGTGACCTTTTAAACAAGGTGTCCCTATCTCATAAGACATGATTGCAGATGACATGCACACACGGAGGACCATGTGTGTGTCGGGAGGGGAGAGGGTTGTGAGAAGGACAAGCACGATCATGTGGACAGACCAGTTTTCACAGCGAGTTATCCTCTGAAAGAACGCCATTCATCCGAGACCTCACAAAACAACACCGAAAAAGAAAGAGAGTCACTGCACTCATCTCCTCATCACCACTTAAGCACTTGTCGGTAAACACAGACCTCTGAAAGACAAATGGCCTCTTTGACAAGTCCACTTAGCCCAAAATGTTTAATGTCTGGGGGATGGCATGACAAGAGCCAAACACAGAGGGGTGAATATCTCTCTGCTCTCTTTGCCAAAAAAAAACCTCACTTCCTGGCTACCTAGCAACAGTCAAAATCCTGATCTGACCCTAAAAGTTCCCATCCGTAAACACATATCCACTTTACCTGAGCTACTTCGATCAGTCAAGCTTACAGACCTTCTGGCAAAGGTGTATGGTCCCTCAAAGTTCCAACCACCCCCCACACAACCACCTCCTCCACCAACCCCAACCCAAACAGCAATAACACACACAAACACATAGTACACAAACCAACACACACAGCAAATAGAAAATACACCAAATACCCTTTAGGACTGAACTGCTTGGAACTTTTAGGGTTACAGCCCTGCAGGCAAAGACAGGGCAACAGGGGAGCAGCAGGGGGGCGGGACGAGGGAAAGAGCAACAGTGCCCTGAAGCAAGGCCATTTGAGATCTCCCCTTTCACAAACACGGGAGCTCTAGCCAACAGGAGGGACTCCTCCCTCCCCCCTCAATCAACAACCGAGTCATCAATCTGCTCCAGAGGTCACGGTGACCGGCAGGGCAGCAAATTAAGAACCGACATTGACCATGGCCACTAACCACCAAGTTTGCTTTACTTGAAGGTGATACTTAAATGACAATGGCACAGAATGCATGTTGAAGGTGCTGGACAAAAGCCCAATCCTGATCAAATTAGAATGTTTTTTACAAGCTATGCAACAGACAGTCTGATCACTAACAGGAACTGGAAATCAAAGGCAAATGCTAAGTACTGTTAACAGCTGTTATGTTAATCCCCTGACTGAAATGGTGGAATAAAAAAAGATTATGAGTACCACCAACCTGACTCCAGGGAGTAAAAGCAAGGAATGAAGAAAAGAAAAAAAGGGAACCTTGCCCTTATTTTCACAGTAAACTTTGTTCACAGGAGCAGCAGGAGCATTTGCTAGTGCCTTATCCTCTTCTGTCTGTCTCCTCGTCTGGCTCTCCCACGAGATCCTTGGTTACTCCCTCTGTTTGGTTAGGTGCAGGACCCTTTTCCCCCACAGTATTTTTTCTTTCCTACACTTCTGCTCCTCTTGATAGGGAACAGGCACCAATGGCTGGTTCTGACCAGAACTACTGAAGCTCTCTCCACTTTAGGGAGGGAAAACTTTGTCTCTGTATCTCCCCCCACCTTCTTGCTCGCTCTCTCTCTCTCTCGGAAGAGAGGTGAAAAGCATGTGGGGGGGGGGGGGGGGGGGGGGGGGGGGGGTGATGGCACACACACAAACTTTATCTGCTTTGCAGAAGGAAGGCAGATTATCTTGTGGAGTGGTGGGGTTGGGGGTGGATGCTGGTGGTGGTGGCAGCAGCTCTGGGTAGGAGGGGGAAGGGTAGTATGCTCACCACTGATTGCAACTCTCCAGACACACATATGGAGAGGCGAAGATCTTTTTTTCTGCAAAAGGAACATATTTTTTCAAGCATTTATTTTCATTAAAACTAGAGGGAGGAAGGAGGAGGCCTGCAAGGTTACAGGACTGCAGAGCCCCTCTACTTTTCTAAAAAGTTGGCCGCCGCCCTCCTCTTGCTCTCTCTCCTCCTCTTTCAAGCCAGTCTTCATGGGTCCCAAAAGACTGGCGAGCCTGAACAATAGGCTGCGGAGGAGTACAAAAAAACTAGGGGGAAAAAAAGAAAGACAGACACAGCTGCTTTCAGTGTGACCGGCAATCCAACCCCTCACCGCCCCAGTGTCCCTACCCCCGCAAACACCTCCCCCATTCCCTCCAAATCTCTCCAAAGCTCAAGTCTTTTCCCACTGAGGACTGAAGTACATTTCCTTGAGTGTCAAATCCCTCATTCTGTTCATATGAAGGAGCTTCTGAGGGGGAACTGTGGGAGACAAAGCACAGGGGCCGAAGCTCTTGAGGATTTTTTTTTTCCTTCTTTCCTTCGGAGGCCCACTCCCAAATCGCCCATAAATTTGCCTCGCTCTGATGAGCTCTTGGGCTGAGACTCTGCAGGGGCTAGCTGAGTGTTTCATGCCTCATTTGTTAACACAGACGGCCGAAGAGCAAAGGGTATAAATAAGACATTGGGGAAAACTTGTTTATTGCTCACACCTGTAGATCGGACGTCTTAATATAGATGATGTTACTTTTTGCTCTGCAAACAAATCTAGTTGTAGGCATGGATGGGATGGAAGTATTGTTTCCTTTTTCTTCACGTTTGGTTTCACACACATGTAAGACTGCAAAGAATTACACCCACATCTGTAAACAAGCAGATCCTAACTCGCTTGGGGTGCTGGGGTATGGTTGTACTGAGGTCAATTTGTTAACCAAAGCCACACAAAGACACCAAGCTGGAATGACAGCCCATTAACATCTGAATGACTTGCTCTGTTTGAGGAGTCAACTCCCATAAATTCAATTCCTTGATTTTGATCTTCACTACCTTTTTTGTAACAAAAGACGCCGTTTCAGCATTTTCTTACGGCAGCCTAAGCTGACAGCAATTACTGTGGTGATACGAGGTAGCATTTCAGCATCTCAAGATTCCAAGAAGTCTCCAGCAGTCTTCTGGGAAGAGCTCGCTTTCCAGGTCATTGGTGCATATCCTGACCTTTCTACTGGTCCTACAAAAGGACAAGTTTATCTCCTTCCAATTACTGTGCCCTTATCTTGCCATCCTTTCGTTGCAGTTCAACCGAGCGCAATGTTAATATGCAGGGGATGGCAAGTCAGCTCCAACACATGGCAGAAGCTGCCGCTAAATAAGTCATGGCAGTAAAACTCAGACTGAATCTTCTTCCAGTCAGTGGCCTTAAATTGCCTCTTTAATTGCAAAGTGTGTTTATCGTTGAAGGTTCTGACAACTGCTGACGCAGAGGAAGGAAAAAGGAAACCATAATCATAGGTGGAGGGGAAAAAAAAAAGTCTTTTTCCTCTGAGGCTTTCAAAAGCAATGAGCTTTCTTAAGAGCTGCCCTATTTTTTTTAATGGGGAGAAAGCTTCAAAGAAAGAAAAAAGTCAATATCCGATCAATTATTCAAGGGGTACACACGAAGAGTCTCAGGCGGAGAGTAGACCACCCCCAACATCTGTTGTCACGGGGACATATCGTCCAGCCCAAAATATTCCATCTGCGCTGAACGCCATTTTTTATGAGGCTAAAACCAGAACTGCCACAGGATGACCTACCTTCATATTAAAAATGCATTTAGGCACTAACTCTGTCTGCCTTGCGCCTTATCCAGACACCACATACCTGACTGAAATAGCCTTTGTGTTGGGACAACCCCCATGCTGCTCTAGGGAGGGGTGAGCTAAGCTAGCATTAGCACATTCTTCTGTGGGACATCAGAGCCTCTGAGCACATATGCAGCATTTTTTTAAAAATGTGACGCCGCAATGGATTATTTATCATAGCCAGTGCTGCAGCTCTTAGTGGGAGAGCGAAATAAATAGAGCTCGTGGGCAAGACACAGACAGAGAGAGAGAGAGAGAGAGACAGAGAGAGAGAGATAAACAGAGAAAAAACAGCAAGATGGAAATAAAGGGGGAAATTGAGGGGGATTGAGACAGTGAGAGACAGAGGCAGACAAAGAGTCATACGAGGAGAAGACAGACCAATGAACAACCAAATTAAACACCACCATCGCACTAATACATGCTTACAAGCATGTTGTGGTACTGCAGAGCCACAATTATAGGCTGCACACCACTTACCCAATCAATGCTTGCCGAGACTTCAAAGCTGTCTGTCAAGGACCTTTCAAGGTCAATGTCTTTGATGCATAGGGGCTATACATGCTGTAATCCATGTTGGCTTGTAACAAAGGACTTTTTTGTCATATAGATGCTTTGCATTTCCAAGGAAAGTTCATATAAGATAGCAGTGACCCTGGACCCCCTAGTGTACAGTTAGGCAAGGGGCCCTCGAGGTCAAGCTGGTTCCATTAGGCATGTTCACATCTTTAAAACAGCAGATAACACTGTAATGACAAATAATGGCATAATTGTTATCTGTAGCAGCAGTACAGAAATGACCATAATTCATGGGTCTCTGCTTGAGGACTGAAAATAAGGCAGTGCAATACTGTAACATTTATAACAGTTTAGGGTCATACTGCGTCATTAATGATATAGAAATTGGTCTAATAGAGGGGGAGATTTGTAGGTGGGAAGACGGGAGAGATTTCCGACTCTGGTTTTCCTATCCCTACCTCTGCTAAATTATTTTTATCTACGCTGGCCACAAGGACTACCCCCCCTTCATGAAGATTAATGCAATGCCACTGACGCTATTTAAAATCGAACGATTTGAACACATGGGCCCATACATCTACTGTAAGAGTAAGCTATACAATTAAGCTACTGCACTGCAGCTACACTTAATGTTTTGGTGAGTGTCACCAAACACAGTATTAAACATTGTAACATTTTTGTGTGGGGAACTTGGCTGATCAAGAGCGGTAGACAAAACAGGACCTAGCTAAATATGAAACATGAGAGCATACCATCCTATTTTACAGGACCCGCATTGCAAAACAACTAGATTAACACCTGAAAGTGATAGCACAAGAAATGATGATGTTGTGATGTATGCTCATGTACAGGATGATTTCCAGCCTCATGATGAGTGTTGACTGTCTAGTTGTATTCAGTGTTACTGAGTGTTGACAGCATGCTGTGCTATTTACCGAATTATTTTTGAGGGTTACACATTGAAGTCTAGCTGAAAATCTTTTGGTACGTTGGGATGGACTAATCGACAGACCTTAAAAGGCCTGCCACCTTTTTTTTTTTTTGCTAAATGGTATCGCAACTAAAACTACCTACGGTAAGAAAGCAACTAGTTAGGCAAGTTAAAAGTACAATGTTCATTTCCATAACCTAAAATACCCCTTTATGTTTTTTGTTTTTACTACAAATCACACACTAAAGGAATTTGACAATAAAAATCACATATTTTTAACCCACGTATGGGTATAATATGGCAATGGTATAATCGTCAGGATTAGTTTTTGTAACAATGTTTCTGTTGGCCTGCTTCTGAAGACTATATACTGTGAGTATATAGTTGTGTGAGTTGTGGCAGGAAAGACAGCATTGAACAGTTCCATTTTCATATCGTCACTTATATTGTTTCTGCAAAACAAAATACCATGAAATAGGGAGATATTAGTTTCAACTCCATATCTCCCCAACTCTAATTTAGGATGTTTCATATTTCAGCAGAGCGCAGTCAGCAAGCAAAGCTGCAGAGAGATACCAGTCATGACTGACCACCGCACCACTGTCAGCATGGGCCACAGAGATATGGTGTTACTCGGCAGCCGCTATACAGGGCGAGCATATATCCAGATGTGTGTAGGCGTGTGATAAATGGACTAACTCAGGAGCGGGGACTTGGGTCACCACACAGCAAAAAAGGTTAGGTAGAGTGGAGTAATAACCTGGATGGAGAAATGGCAGAGGCTGGGATAGGGTTCGCAGCCTCTGGGTATACTTAGACCAATATTAAGATTGAAAGAATTACTGACTGTGATCCAAATGACCGGTCGGCTGACACCGCAGGTCTTGTTCCTCCATGCCGACTGCAAGGTCATGCTCTACTATTACAGGTCCAGGGTGCTTTAAAAGCAGAAATGGGAAATATCAGCATGAACAGCCCTCATGTCTCGTGGACATTCTGCACTGACCCAGTCACACGGGTTGAATATATCAGTACAGCAGCATTCCTTAGCTGTTGAAGTACCCTCTCAACCAAAAACCCTGTCCAGAATCTGAATGTACACAGATATTACACATACTGTGCGGTCAGTGTAATATCAGTATAACAGCGTCATGCCCATGTTAGTGTTGTGATGTAAAATTCCATTTTGAACTGGGATCTAGATATGAACCTGATTTTTAAAATGTTGTGCAGCTGTGGCCTATGAGGTAGTGCACTGATCTTCTGGTCAGAGGGTTGCAGACTTGATTCTTGTACCAAGAGGGAAAAGGTTGGTGGGGAGGAAAGTAAATAACCAGAGCTCTGCTGCTCCCCCGTCCACAGCTGAGGAGCCCTTGAGCAGAGTATCTAACCCCACACTGTGCCATGGGGACCTATTCCTGTACCTGGCTTACTGTAGGTGACTGAAGAGGGTCAGCTACAGCAATGCACTGTAATGTAATGAAACTACACTGTTAAGTGAAAAAACATTAATTGAAATGGACTTCGCTGTCACTTTATACACACTGTTCACTTAAATCAGAGAAGTGAATGCACCGTCATGGTGGATATGTCTGGCAAGAAACAGCAAGACTGTAACAAGCCAATATGGTGCAGATGGTGCAGATGGCATCTCATTCCCTGGTAACCAGGTGTACCCATTTTCACTGTTCATTATTTTCATTTCTGGAGTCTACTAAGATTGATTAACATTTTCTGACAATTGTTCAAACATGATGTCTCCCACACTGCACATATTCTGACTGGTCATCAAAGTTGGTATCATCCTCCTACTACAAGATCAAAAATAAAAGGTGGCCATTGGTTACAATGAATAAAAAGGACCTATTTTACTGTATGCTTTACTGTACTGTAAGACTTTCTTTTTTTACACTACAGAACACGTATAGAAAGAGTAAAACAGAGAAGCACAAAGATTGGCTTTAACTGTATACCTAAACCAAAACACGAGAAGGAAAAAGTGTCCATAGTTTGCTTAGTCTGAATTCTAACTGTTTAACAAATGATAAGACTGGGAATTCCTCAGACTACACAAAAAGCTAAATAATGCGTCTCCAGAGCATGATTGTGGTGATCAGTTGCAAAACTCTTCCCTGCTGAACTGCCAGACTGAATGATGAAATTAAATAAACAGCACTTTTTTTTTTTTAATCCTTGGACGTGGGAGTGGGATATCTCACAAGCAAGGGAAGGAGTGACTGCATTGAAATTGTAGTAGGTCATTCATGTCTGATTGCTTTGCCAGACCCCGGAAAACAGACATTGACAGAAGATCTATATCTTGTATAAACATCCCATGGTCGGAATATGTACTATAATGCATAACTCGGCACCACTTTTCACCAAGATCTACAGAGAGGCCGACAGCATACAGACAAGGGTAAGTCAATACAACAAAAACCATTCCAGAACCTCTCCCCCAATTTCCAAGAAATGATCCGAGACAAGTTGCATCACTTCTTCAACCTGACTAAAAACTGAATTCTGCACCTCAATAACCCTGTGTTTGACCCAACATTAAGGGCACTCCTACACTTTCTTATCAAGGCCCCCAAAGGAATCCTTCATATGTTGTGCTGTGACTGAAGCACAAAAGGGTTCACCCCACTCCATGCACCAGACTACTGTTCTGCATCAAAGTCAAACCTGCCTTTCGTCAGAAGTCTGTTTCAGGGGGGGTTGGCAAATTCCTACATGGGTGCCCTTTCATTTAAGTCCACAATATAAAAAGAGTTCCATAGAGTTCTCTTTTATGCAGTCACAGGGGAAGAACAAAAAGTGGTGGGTCATCTAGGCCTGACAATCAAAAAACACTTCATTCAAGTCCTGGTTCGGAGCACAGCAGTTCTAGGAAACACAGATTCATCACACAATACAGCTGACTGTGATGAGTGTTGGCTTTAACCAACCAAGGCATAGAGGACAGAAAGAGCAAAAGAATCAAATGACCAAGATGGAGAGGGTGGCCCCCAGGGTCTCCAGTGGAGTTAAAGGCAACGCCTCGGTCAAGTGTTGGGCAACATCTATGACTGAACACAGCACACAAAGACAGCCCTCAATTCAACAGAATCAACAAAATGTCTGAACGAGTAAACAAAAAAGCTGATAAAACACTCTGAGGGGAGATCATGTGATGAGACAAGAGCACTGGAGGCAGCCGACCCGCTTGATCAGGAACTTCTAAACAACATAAACGAGCCACGCCTTTTTTTTCGTTTTATTGGAACTATTAATCAAAACAGTGTTTGACGCCAACATTTTCCCCCCCTCTCTGATCCCCTTTTCATGATCAAAACACACTCAAGGCACACTCCTTTTACAGCGTGTAGCGCACAGCTAACACGAGGCTGGACAGCTGCTGTTCATCAGGGCAACACCCCTCAGATCTGCGTTCAAAACGTGGAACCCCGGGCCCGCCTTGCACATCCACCGCCCCGCCCCACCCCACCCCACCATCACCACACGTCCCAAACATCTGCCCCTCTCTATCGCAGGCAGCAACAGCAAAGAACACACAGAGTCGCACTGTTTTCCAGAACATTCTAGGAGGCTGAGCTCACTGGGAAGACACAGGGCTGATGGACAACAAGGGAATGTGCTCTTAGCATTATTACATTAAGTGTGAGGGGTCAGCAACAGGGAGAATGCTTGGACTGAGACACAGAGTGATGGGGTAAGAGCGAGAGCAACGAGAAAAAAAAAAAAAGAGAGAAGGGAGGGAAAGAGAACATGTACATGCGTGCGTGCGTGTGAAGAGGCGAGAGAGGCCGAAAGTGAGTAAGGGAGAGAGAGAGAGACAGATAGAGAAAGAAGAAGAAGAAGAAAAACAAATCAGAAAGAGTAGTCTCTCTGTCAAAGTAGAGAATGTGCTGGGCTGCCAAGACGTGTGAACTTGACCTGAGTGGCACATCATGCCTCGGCCAAGCGCCCATCCTTCCCCCTCTCTCCTTTCCTCCCTCCAGTCCGCTCGCTGTCCCCTATCGGACTAACTTAATTACCAGAGATATTCCAATCATCCCACACACTTGGCCGAGGAGGACGCTTTGCAAAGGGGGTATCGTCTGCATCAGCACCCGCCCCCTAGGTGCCCCATCCAGCTCCTAAAGTACATTGCTGTTTATTAATAAAACTGCACTGGCATGCTGAAGTATCACTACCCCTTAGGTGCTAATGGCTACAGTAGGGAGGACCAGAGTGTTCCAACTTTTTTTGGTGCTGAAAATGATTCTACACACACACTGACACACACAGATACACTGCTGAACATCACTTTTTGTTTTGTTTTGTTTTGTTTTCGTCAGCAAAGTTTGACATCTCCCCACATACTCTCATCTCAATAAAAATAAGAAAACTGGAGACTAGTTTCTGACTTAGCAGTCTTGCCAAACAAAGTCCACCTTTAAAAACCTGATGCAAAGCAAGTTACCCCATATGCAGCCCACACATCTCCTTCCTGTCCATCTCTGGTTTCCTGGCCAGAATGAAATGTGGCCATATTTGAAGACAAAATCTATCTACATTCTCCAGATAAATCCGGGGATGTGGGGGGTGGGGCATCGTTAACTACTAGCTGATTAGAACCAGGTTGAGAAAGACACAGTTGAAGAAATAAGTGGGGGATGATGAGAAGTCTGGAGAGAGAGAAAGAGAGAGAGAGAGAGAGAGAGAGAGAGAGAGAGAGAGAGAGATCGAGAGAGAAAGAGCAGGCAAGAGCAAGGGGGGAGGTGGGAGGGTGGGGGGGCGTGTTTTTGGGCAGAGCTCCAGGTTCCATGCATCGTTTGTTTTCACGAGATAAGATCCTGAGTGAAAAGCCCCAGCGATTAGAGGTGGACCAGCTGGAGGGGACCCAGGGCAGAGGAGACGTCATCCCGGGTGAGGGAGGCCAGGCCACAGACGCAGTGTGTGGAGGTGCTAGAGGAGGGGTTAGGGGCAGGAGGCAACCATAGCCACCCACCTTCCTGTCCCCTCGTTCTGGGCCACCACACCCCCAGTATGGCCTGTCCAGTCAGAGCCCCCTCCATAGGTTGACATCGTAATTTTAACCCGCCCACAAAACTCAACTGCTGACATTACGGGGGCAAAGCCAGGGATAGAGATGACAAAATGAATTTCTTTTAACCTGCAATATTAGACTATGTCCCCCCCACCCCCCACCATAAACTTCCCTTTAATTTATAAACACCCAAGTAACTTTCTTTTGGTTAGGAAAGCATTGGCCACTTTGTGAAGCCGATAGCCCTGATAGATCAATGTACTGTACGCTACACACTGTAACCAAAATAAATGAAGACTTCCTGAACACTATTTCCGACAGACACAACTTCTGCCCCGCCACACCACACCCTCTATGCAGAGTTACTGACCCGAAACGGCACTCAGGACTTTGGCAGACAAAGAATGTTTTCACCAGGCAGCTTGATGGCCCAGTGAGACCAACTTTTTGTTAAAGGTGAACCACATGCGAACAGCTACAGCAAGTGGCTTGCCACAGTTGCTTGGCAACAGTGGTTCTTACGTTTAAGGGGGCAGTGATTTTTCCCAGTCTGGGGGAAAGAGCGGTCGTCTGGCATGTTTTACCAGCAGCCCAGTAAAACAGAAAGGAGGCAAATCGCTACAAAAGCCCACAACAGAAGCTTAGAAAGCCTTCTCATGACAAATTCCATAATGCACAAGCAGAAATGTCACATTGAAGCTTCTTGGGTTTCTGAAACTTTTGTCAGGTTGTCGTAAGGCATTGACAGTTGAGTATAGTTGATTAATTACTTGAGTGCCCCACAGTTTTTACATCGCCATTTCCTTCCTCACACCTGCTCTACAGAAAAACACACAGAAAAGAGAAGTGTCCGTGAGAGGTTCTCTGCCGTTTCTCCATCAATCTTTACTTTCGCTCATATGTGAACTGGCGTTCCTCGGCAGGGATTTGGCTCCTCGAAACGCGAGCCAAAACGCCTTCAGGAAAGTTTACATAATGGATTTCAACGAAATCTGCTTTTTGTTTTGCTTCCCATATCCATGGCAGAGTGACTTTAAAGAGTGAAAAGTTATTTGATCCAGAGCACTGGCAAACCTTTTTTTTTGTCTTCCACTAAAATTGTAACAACATGCCAATAAACAATAAGGACTGGGACTGGATTTACCTAGGCAATTCACCAGCCCACTACATTGGGGCACCAGCGTGGGCAGAATAATAATAGTAAAGAAAAAAAAAAATCAAACATGTTGTAGTTTGTTGTGAGGATCACCAAGGGCTACCCGGACCATCAAAGCTCTCAACATGAGCTCAGAGGCTGAAACTAATACTTACTGACAGATTTTAACATTTCACAACAATGTTACAACAACAAGATGAGGATGTTGACATGACCAAAATAGGCTCATTTCGATGAACAGCCAATTATACAATGTGACCACATGTGTAAGTAGAAGGAGGAGTGAGTGAGAGCGAGAGAGAGAAAGAGAGAGAGAGAGAGAGAGAGAGAGAGAAAAGAGAAAAAGAGAGAAGCATTAATACCCCAACAGTGCAGTCACCACACATATAAAGGGCTTTACCAGGTCTCGCCACAGCGTCCAATGTTCCTTTTTTTTCTCTCTGAGGCCTTTTCAGTGGCCACCTCTCCAAAAAACGCCCTCCCTCAACCCCTGCAGCCTGCCCGCCTGTCTCAGCTCTGTCCTCTCAGACATTAGTCACATAACACTGCCTCAGAGGAATGGAATACATTATTCACACTGCAATGAGCGAAAGAGAGACAGAGAGAGAGAGAGAGAGAGAGAGAGAGAGAGAGAGAGAGAGAGAGAGAGAGAGAGAGAGACAGAGACAGAGAGAGAGAATGAGGGGAAGAGAAAAAGAAAAGAGAAAGGAAAGAGAAGCAGAAAGCATGAGAGAAAGGGGCAGAAAGAGAGAGAGAGAGAAAGAGAAAAATACAGAGAGAGAAAGACAGAGAGAGAGGGGCAGAAAATGAGAAAGAGAAAGACAGAGAGAGAGGGGGCAGGGGTGAGAGAGTCAGACTGCCAAAAAAAAATAGGGGTACTGATATTTTGTCTAAGTTGGATATCACTCAACTTCAAGCAAATGAAAAATATTTAGACAGGATGATGACGTAAAAAAGGTAAGAGGAGCTCAGTAACAGGTCTTGAAATGCCGTTAATCCTTTCACTCCGATGTGTAATTCTCTATTGGATTACCATGCAAAGTAACACCATAAAATCCGACTTTCCATGTGACTTGGGTAATACCTAGTAATAGCTACTTATGTGAGACTATAAACCACTGGAAGCCACCAAAAAACATGATTCCACCAAGTGTGGAAATTAGGAGTCACTTTTTTTTACTTCTTAACTGAAACGTGAAAATGGAGGTTAAAATCACAGTTCAGAAAGTGGTGTATGTGTGTCTGTGTGTGTGTGTGAGAGTCAGTGTGTATGTGTGTGTGAGTCTGTGTGTGAGTCTGTGTGTGTGAGAGAGAGTCTCTGTGTGTGTGAGAGAATCTGTGTGTGTGTGTGTGAGAGAGAGTCTGTGTGTGTGTGTGTGAGAGAGAGTCTGTGTGTGTGTGAGAGAATCTGTGTGTGTGTGTGTGTGTGTGTGTGTGTGTGTGTGTGTGTGTGTGTGTGTGTGTGTGTGTGTGTGTGTATGTGTGTGTATGTGATTGTCTGTGTGTGGCTTGTCCACATGTCTGTGTGTTTGTGGTCAAGGGAGTGGGTGTGAAGGTTGAAACCACAGTGCCCAGTGAGATATGACACTCTGGGCCACGTCAGCACCAGACTGTGTTGTTGTTGTTGTTCTTCAGGCATAGGACAGTCGCAGCTGGGCTTTCACATGCCCAGTCACCGTCACATGGTAAGCAACCTTGCCTGCTGCCATCGTGCCTGAGACAAGGCAGGGCTAACGTATAACAAACACACAGGCCCAAGATCTTAGACATTACGTAAGGAGGGCCTGGAGCCATTTGTAAATATGAATGCGACAGCAGTGGACACTGGCAGACTCCCAAAACGCGAGTGTAAAGACCCATTATAATTTTTGCACTGACACCACTGCGGTATCACAGGTTCCTAGCAGCTGTTTCAAGCTCTTTTGCAACCACTTAGAGTGCTGCAGGAAGACTGCAGGATCAGCACTTGCCACCGCAACTTACAGCAAAGTAAAGCAAAGCAAAGCAAAGCAGATGCCATTACTTCTAATGCAAACTTCCCAGAAAACCAGTAAATACATTGAAATGTGGGGAGGTGGGGGAAGGAGGCGTTTTTTTTTTTACCCAGCATGCACTGCAAATGTCCTCTGGAGAGGTGTCCTCTAGAACATTCTATATGAAGCATCGTAATAGGAGCTGATAGCATGTCAGTCACTAAGGATCTCACATACAGCACCACTGACAGACAAAGGTCACAAAAGACTGGTGTTTAATGCTGTTCTCATTAAAAGGTTCAGCAGAAGACTTGCCAGGGCACCTTCACTAGTGCTCGTTTTCGCATCAACAAGAATCTGAGGGACTTAAGCCTCCTTCTCGATCACCACATTGCTCCAGAATAAACAGGGGTATAGTAGTAAAATCAGAGGTTCGTTTAACTATGACTTTGGTGATGACAGTGAGGTTAACGCATTGTGTGGCAGATGTTTTTAGTAGACATTCGAAACATGTTTAAACAAAATCAGTGGTTTTTAAGGTTCCTGGTGCACAAATTATACATATAGATGATGTAATGTTATTTTGGAATGTTAGCCTAGAAGTTGTACTTGGTGCATAAACTTTATTGATGGGTGAATAAACTCTGTTGAGAGTTTTATTTCTTTGAAATTTAAGGGGTGGGTTAACTCATTTCAGTTGCATTTATCCTTCACTTCAGCCCTGCAAATGAACAAAGGCTTTCCTATGAGAGCATGCAGAGACTGATTGAGGCCTCAGGCCACTGATTTTAACACGTCATAGACTGAGTTTGTCAGAAGTGAAGTGACGCTTTCTGTCCCATCTTTTGGAGGAACAAAAAAAACGTGTAAATTAAGTGAGTACACATGGGTAGTCTTGTGGTGGGGTGACCTTGGAGTTCGAGCCATGTTTAATAAATCACGGGAAAAGTCACCATGATGGTCAGAATATTTATTCCTAGTTGCCATAAACAGGGAGAGGCAGAGAGCAGTGATTACCCAACGGGACGGCTTCCAATAGTTAAAAAAGTGCCTTGGCAGGCAGAATTAAATCCTAACAGACTCCTTAATCTTGTGTAAGTCACCCCCCGCCCCAAACGTACTCCAACCGCCTAAAAAAAAAAAAGTTGGCCACAAAATAAAAACTTTGTTTTTCCCCCCCAACTTTACAAGATTGTGGAGAGTACCGCAGGAAAAGCCTTGTAAATGTTTTAAACCATCACACCCATCTGGGCTTGTCTAAACGGCCATCCACATGACAGCAGACCTTTCAGAAAAACACCTTTGCTTTGCATTTTCAAAAAGCTGTGTCCCATATTATAGATGAAGATAGTTCCGAAATGGGAGGGAAAAAAGAGAAAACACTCTTGCTGACAGGGTCATTTTAAAATCACATTTACTGCATGAACTGTGCTGCATGGTTTTTGCAGCACAACACCCCAAAAAAATCCTTTAAAAAGCCATTTGTTGTCATCTGAAAAAAAAAATGTCACATTATATCCAATAACGCAAGAAAGTGTTTTGGCAGCTCACAATTCCAAAGCATTAGGCTATGTCCTCCACGTGGCAACAAAACAAACAGTCAAATTATCCAATTTATCCATTCTGAGACACGTGTCGAAGTTGGGATTGTCACCACTATTTGCAAATGGCTCCATTCCTGCCTGGAAATGTTGGAAACTTCAAAAAACGTCACAGAAATGTGGTTCAAGGCCATAAAGCAACGATAATGCATCATTAAGTGTTGGCAAAAACTCAGTGTTTACGCCGTTTATGAAGACAGGCCCTCATCGACAGCAATGAAACTCCAGAGCTCTTCCTGTGTCCTCAATATAGAGATTAAGTGTTTTTGTGTATTTTTCTGTATTACGTTTTTTAAAAAGTTAATTCCAAGCACAGCTAGTATGGACCGGAGTAGGATGGATATACAGGGTTTCCCTGCAGGGCAGAGGCTGTAAATAGACACTTACCTTATGGTCGGTCACTTTCTCCACCTGTGGCCCTCTCTACAACACCTGGCTCACCTAAAACAGAAACAAGACATGAGGCGTGTTTGTTAGTTTAAAGCAGCAGATTTCCAAAAGGGGCAGAGCTCTGGAAAGATGTAGCCAACTAAAAGACAACGTAAACAGAAAGTGATTGTCATGGTACCTTTGACTTTTTCAAAGGAGCAGATTAAAACGCCTCATTAGATACTGTTCTACTCTGGTAAATTACTCTGTTGCACTGGGAGAAAAACTAAATTAAAAACCTCTGAACACTGGCTTTGACATAGTGAGGGGCGCTTTGCATGTGACGTTCTATTAGTTTAAATTCAATTGTATGTTCAACCCATCATGTCGATTATGACTCAAGTCAATTTTTGTCAGTGCCACTCAGTGAATTCCACTGTTTTTATGATAATGACCGTATGCTGACTCTCTGAAAATAACACTGCTTGCTGCACAAGGGCAAACAAAATTGTTGAATTTTAAAGTATGCTGTAATAATGTTGAAGCCAGTGTATGGAAGCCTTAAGGCTGAACAAGTCAACATGACAGATCAGAAAGAGAATTACAGAGGACACCTATAACACATTTACATATGGGTTGCACCGTTTTTTTTTTCCAGCCTGGAAACACCCTGTAGAGTAGAGAGGTATGTGGTCTGACCCCAGAGTACCAAACCCTGAGAGACTAATACTGGCCTCCCCACGTGAGGTCAGAGACACCAGTCCATCATCTTCTCACTGTCTGACAGAGCCTGCTAGGTGCTAGGTTTTCTCCAGAGGGGATTTGTGAGGGGCTACGCGCAACTGGGCGGCCCTGACCCGCAGCATCTCCATCAGGGCTCTCCATCACAAGGGAGGCTTCGCTTCAAACAGCCCTAAAGCCTCAGAGCAGATGCGCACCCACCCCCCCCACCCCCCAGGAAGACCAGTGTGCACATCCAACCTAATCTAAACACCTGCAGAAATACACCATTTCCCAAAAAAAGATGCAAACCAAACTGAAAAAAATGCTTTTCACAGACCAATAGCTTTGATGAATTGAGGCCCTTTAACTCCGACAGATCTTTGACTGGAACAGATATGTCAGATAGCATCCCAGGATAACTTTGAGATATCGAAGACACTGATGCAATAAGAAGACACAGGTCTACAAAAATAGATCTGTTATTCTTCGAAAAAACACAAAGCTATATTTGCTAATAACCTTTTCAAAAGTTTCCACAGATCTTTACAGGCAATATGAGAATGCATCAGTAATCACTGCAAAACATTTCTCATAGGAGCAGACGTGGGTCCTTGTTGCAAGCATAACTTTACTTTGGGCTATTCGACGGGCAAGGACAGCTACTTAAATTAATGAAAGGAACAAAAAAAACAGTAAAGGACATGGCCTCTTTTTGGCAGCAGAATGCTTACGCAAGAGAGAATCATTAGTCTGATTTTCCCAGGCGTCTCAGACGAGTCACCACTGCTGAGTCCTGCCAGTCACCGAACGTACCACAATCTACGGGCCATTACACTGTGAAAACCCTCGCCTACAGCGTTGAGTCAATGTTGCCTGCCAAAGACCTTCTTTTGACCTCACCTCTTTTTTTCCCCCTTTTAAGCAGTTACCTAAACAAACAGACACCAAAGTGGTCACGCATATCAACATGGTCAGGCCCCTTTGATGGGCTTGGCAGAGCTATAAAAGATGGTGCCTCTGTCACACAACAATCGTTGTACGCGCTCAAGAAGAAACAAAGCTTCATTCAGTCGCAAAAACTTCTAAAGACTTTTCCCGATGCCCAGATACTGGGGCCCCAGTAATAGGCACTCATCAGCGGCCAAAGCTAGAGACAGGCGCCAAAAATCCAGCTTTGGACGATGAACTATAATGGACTGTAAAATGCCGCGCAATCTTTTAGTCTGTGTGCGCTGCGCTCTGTGTATTGACGTTTCTGTGGCTTAGTGACATGTGTATGGCGAGCTGACATCTAGGGAGGCGGGCAGGGAGGCAGGGAGGCAGACAGGCCCAGGAGCAGATGGCAAATGAGGACTGACGAGGACGTGACCATAATTGCGGGGGAATCACAGTAGATGAGACGCAGTGACTGACAGAGTGTAAAAAAATCAAAACCCATCAGGGCAGATGCTGGCAGGGACTGACGACGAGACTCTCTTTGTTCATTACAAGCAGAACATCCTACACAGTTTATGACTGGACAACTGCAAAACAAAGCAGGACAGTGCTGCACATGTGATTTTGGATTTTGGAAACCTCATTGTTTTTAAACTATGTCAAAGCATCACAGTTTCACTGATACTCATACAATTTTATTCAGGTAGCTTCTTTTTCTTGAAAAAAATGTGAGATTATACCTCATCACTCCACACAGCATCCCTGCCACTCTCGCATGCCAAATAGGAAGCTCTACATTTTTATTTTAATTTGGTGTAACAGTAATTACAATTAGCAGTGGCTGTCTGATGCCAATCACAACAAACCACACAAAACTCCACTTTTCAGAGCTATTATTCAAAAAAAAAAAAGTGAGGAAGAAAAACAAAAACGCTCACAAAATAATTACAGCAATCACTCTGCACTCAAAACAATCAAATTACAAACCAAACAGACCAGGGCTGGCCACCCTGGCAGGGTTTTCACGATAGCAGCAGTTTTCAGCAGCAGACGGATTCTGTCAGTGTTGCAAGTCCACATTAAAAAGGCTTCTAATCTGCTCTCTGTTGAGTCTGCTTAATAGCTGAAGCCCCGGCCTGGGCTCTTCCTCTTAGTTTTCATCCAGGTTACATTCAGACTCATTCAGGGCCCAGACAGCCTGCGCGCTGCTCTCTGACAAACAGAGCTTTTCAATAAGCTGATGCCAGCGCAGACTGACTGGTTGTGTACTGTCAAGTGTACCACTGCTGTGAGCCTCTGCATTAGAGAACTGCCTTAGTTTGGCATGACTAAGCAATCAGTGCTGCGGTTTAGGGTGTGTGTGTGTATGTGTGGGTGTTTGTG
Organism: Setipinna tenuifilis; assembly: GCA_030347295.1. Taxonomy (NCBI): domain Eukaryota; kingdom Metazoa; phylum Chordata; class Actinopteri; order Clupeiformes; family Engraulidae; genus Setipinna; species Setipinna tenuifilis. The sequence goes on from CM059281.1 coordinate 9,231,853, forward strand.
TAGGTGTGGGTGTTTTGCATAAGCACACACTGCACTTACACGCACACACACACACACACACACACCTGTGAAGACCAACATTTTATGAGCTCCCCTGACAAGCACAACCCTGTCGTGGGCCATAAACAGGTCATTCGAGCGCTCCCGGAGAGGAAACGATCACTTAACCCAGCAGGACTGTTGGGCCACGCTCTTCACACAAACACAATTTGCAATGGACCACTTGGATCTCCAACACGAAATGGGGAAGAACAGGTTCAAATGGAACCGAGGAGATTAATTTCCACAGTAGACTACCACTTTTCCAGCAATAGTGGGTAATTAGGCAGCCCCATTAGAGACTAATAGGGACTGAAGGGAGTTTTGGGTATCCACTGGTAATAAAGATGAGAAAGTACTATTACAAAAAAAACCCTGCACTTCAAGTTAGTTGGAATGACTGTCAGCAGCCTAAGCACAACATTTGGTAGTTTCCCTGCAGTGTGGCAGCACGTTACCAAGCCTGTCAAACACTGCTGTTCAGTGGACTGACTCTAGGAACACATATGAGGACTTAGAAGATGCGTGCATCTCTAGGCCAATCTGGCATCTGTATTGGTCAGCAGACTAGTTAACCAGATTACTGAAAGGTGATAAGCCTGTGGCCTGAGGCCTCCGAACCTATCCGTTACCAACAACTTTCTCCCATCTTTACTTAGCACAAGGTATATACGCAGACAGGGTGCGACTTCTGAGTTACTTAATTACCCAAAATTAAACAATGTTATTGAGGACGATGATGATGGTGAGACTTTGTGGCACAGATGGTGAAAGATGTGTGGAGGTGTATTAAGGTCAGGACTCTGGAGTGCTGATGGAGCAAAGAGGCGCTGAAGGCAGGTGAAGTCTTCCACCCACGTGGTTTCTCGTTTAGCTCAGCTGCACAGTGACGGCGTCACACGTTTAATCTCCTCAGTCACCCACTGCAGCCTCCCATATTTCTCCCCCCCTGTTTTACCCCGCCCCTGTCCTCCGTTCACCTCCGCCCCCCCCCCCCCCGCCCTCCTTCTTCGGCTGGAAATCTGACAACCCTAATCTGCCCCAACAAGCATCGGCTGCACTCGCATGGGCGCACATCATCACAGGGGAACAAAGAAGCCACCTACGAACTCCGTAAGCATGATGCTCATTCCATGCAAATCCCCAAAGTCCCTTTCGATTACACTAGCCTCCCATGCCTTACAGGCATGTATATGATAATGAACTTGGCACACTACAACCTTTGTTCTTATTTATGTGTATTTGTTTATTATGAAAATCCAATACATGGGCTATACTTCTTTTTTAATAGTTTTTTTCCATGAATGAATGAGTGGCGAGTACTCCACTTCCCAAGCGCATAGATCTCTACTTGAGCAAATGCCAATAACGAAAGCCACTTTGAGCTTTGATGAAGCTGCTGTCTGAATCAGAAGTCCTGCAAATATCCACCCTGACCCTGACAGGGCCCCTAAACCCATGCGATGGGGCAGGCTTATGTCTGCCTATGGCTATCTGCACTCTGGCTGGGTGCCACGGCTCATGAAAGCATCTGAAGTGCAGATCGGAGAAAAGGGGAGTATTAGTCACTACATCTGTGACGGGCAACCACGGCTTCAGTGGGAACCAGATCAGTGATGGGCAACCTGCTTTCAGAGGTAGGGATACAATCTAATACAAAATATTCGCTCCAACCAATCTCTAAATTAGCTGATTTTAATTAGCACAACTCAACTCTTCCACCAGATATAGAAAAGCTAACCAGGGAAATCACCTCTATTAACCACATAGGTAGAACCAGGTGATTTAGAATATGTGGCACTGGATTGTAACTTCCAAAATCATGTTACCCATCACTGCTCTCAATGCTGCTGCTGGCTGACCGCACCGTGTGGGGTTTCACGGACACGTGTGACTTCCTCCAGCCACCCTGTTGCGAAAGTGTCACCACTCCGAGACACACCCCTAATGAGCTCCTTTGCCAGAACTACTGCACCAGGAAACAAACAGCCAGTGCCCCTGGGCAACTCCTACCTACCACGGCCTGTCTCCAGCAATGTCCCTGCTGACATTTCATAAAACAGAGGTACTGAATAGCATTTGGATTAATAGTCTGCCCCTGAAACCTCTCTCACTGCTTCTGATTCCAGGCACATCTGGTAAGAAATATAGACGTCCACATTTTTTTGTGTAGGTAATAAAAAGCTACCAGGAGCCAACTTGCTGAAGTGTTTCTCAATTCCATCACAGGGGTATTTTGTCTTGCCAATTCCCATCTCAGTGGATAGAATGCATATTCCTCAGAAGGCTGAGGAAAAACAAGAGCATTGCTGGGAGCGAGTGGGGTTCTTCTCAACATCAGTTGTGTCACTTTCTCCACAATGGGAATGAGGTCACCACTGGATGAGGTCAACGCCGTAGCCACAGAGACCCAAGAAGCGAGAAACAGAAACAGGAGGAAATTCTTACGAATGAAGAAACAAATGCAGGCCAAAGCCTACAGGATCCCCAACCCCGCTCATCGTGAGGTGCCGAGGGCGACTGAGTATCGATGTCCGGTGCCATCCTCTGCTCCCCCACTTCCCCCTTTTTCCCCAAACAGCAAACCCAAAACAGGGAAACCGAGTGTTGTCCGATTCGCTGATGCTGGGGGAAATGGATTCTTCCTCCACTTCCTGCCATAACAGGGCAGAGGGGGGTCTGGGGCATGTGACGCACGGGGCAGGGAGCCTGGAGGCCTATCTGTCCCCTTCAGAGCACACATCCTCATGGAAACTCTGACTGGGGGAGGTGGGGGTTCAGAGTGATAAGATGCAAGCCTCGCCTGACAACAGCTATCAGTCTTCCAGAATGGTCCGGCACCCCCTCTGACATCCCCCCTCCAAATGTTTCCCCCTACATCGAGGGCCTGAGAAAGGAACGTGTGGAAGTGCTGTTCACTCCTGCCTACAGGAAACACTGGATTCCTCCTGGGCCTCAACAGAACACCACAGTACATGATGTGCACTATTCATGGAAAACGGCAATACGGTGGCAAGTGAAAGATTAGCTTTTGGACACAATTTGTTACTCGATACTTAAAAATAAATTTAACCAGCCACGTGTGCTACAGAGACTCACCAGGAGCCTACAGGTCAGACGAGTGCTGGCACAATTTAGGAAAAGGACCTGCTTATTACTCAAAGACTTTTATTGGTGATGGTACATCTTAGGACCTTATTATTACACAAGGGTCTTTTGTTACACAATGTCGTATGATTAAAAGAAAAACCATAACTTCAGACACTTTGGGATTAGGCCAACCATTGTAACTTTCCTTCAAACAGATGCAGAATGTTGGTCTTGCAGTGCAGCAGACACTGACCAGGAGACAGAGAGAGGAAAAGAGATGGAGAAAGCACCCTCTTGTGACTGTGTGAAGCACCGGGCTCATTTCATAACAGGGTATAAGCCTTCTATAACAGCATAACAGATGACAAGACATGTTCATGTTTTAACTTTTAATTAAATTTAAATAACTTTTGACTTAATGTAAACTTCGTTTTACTGTTGAAGTTGTCATGTCACTGGCTGACATTTCAGAGAAGTAGTAAGGCCTAGTGACAACAACTGCTGCTTCCTACAACTTGTCAAGTTTAAGTGTTGGGCTACAACCAGGAAAAATCAATTAATCCATTTAGTACTTCACACAAACCCTAAATGCGTTGTGAAAACAAACACCACCTCACTCATGATGTGCCAAAATGGAAGCCACAACCACACAACAGTTTGAGAAATAAATAGAGCAGGCAAGAGACAGACACAGAGAGAAAAAGAGAGAGAGAGAGAGAGAGAGAGAGAGAGAGAGAGAGAGAGAGAGAGAGAGAGAGAGAAAACAGCCACTAAGGACACATTAGACTGAAACAACTTGAGCAGCCAACACACAGACAAGTGAGAGAGTGTGAGTGAAAGACTATCTATCTGACAGACTTGATACCACTTGCCCCGATCTGTCTCGCTGCTATCAAAGCCATGTCTTTAGGGTGCTTCTGCTCAGGCTCCATCCAGAAAGCCTGTCTGAGGAGAGAGATACAGCACAGACACCCTGAGGTGATGGAACACCCATTACCCGTCACCTCCACCCACATCAGGGCCCTGATGGCAATCAATGTTGAGGACGCTTTGAACCATAACGAATACTGCGCTACAAGCGACCGCCAGTGACAAATGTCAAATCCATACCACACACATAGTTACTGAGTGGTTGGAGGCTACCAGTGAGAGATGCAGGATATCAATTGTTAGAGTGGAGGACGGAGGAAGGAACTTGTGAAATAGATTCAACTGCACACACATAACTCAACTGTACCACCAACTAGCATTCTCTAGCTAAATCTTGCCACACCTGCCACGCAAGAGTAATGATGCAGATTAAATGTCCCCATTCTTCCTGTGGTATGACAGACAGGGATTTGGGATGACTGCTTAGCTGTACAGAGATAAGTTATGGGGCCCCATCTCCATTGCCCACCTCCTTTTTTATACAGGCAGCCTGGTAAACAGCTGGAATGTCCCTGCCCGTACCCTCAGCATGCCTGGGTAGCATATGTAGGAGTTAGGAGTGGGGTAGTGGGGTGGTGGGATGTGGGTGGTAGTGTCCAATTGCCCATTGGCCTTTCTACACACACCACACCCCACAAATCAGTTGAAGCGGCCAGACGGGTCGTGATCTACTCGTGCGGTCCAGCAATAACTCCCACAGCCCACGAGACCACAGCAATTACAAGACCAGGCCTGGAGGCAAGTGGAAAAACAAACACAAATAGCCGTGTGAAAAAAGAGCACATGCTTAGGGAACAGCAGCACATGGATGGATGGATGGATGGATGGATGGATGGATAGATAGATGGATGGATGGATGCATGTATGGGACCCCCACTGCCAAGAATATCCCCAAACAACATTCTGTTCGGACTCGATGCTGCAGAGTAAACAGAATGTCAAAGCAAGGTCTGGGTTTCCACCAAGAGGCCTCCGAGGCCATCCGCCCCCCCACCCCCCACCCCAACCCACCTCAAATGCTGTTTTGAGGGTCTCTCATTTCACCGAATGCTGGCGAACATGATAGCTCCGCTCTGCTAAATGTGTCCCGTCAACGGGCATAATCTTACCGCCAGCATCCCGCCCGCCACAACACAACACAACACATGCCACAGCCAACCCCCTCCCGCTCCGGCCGGCCTTCAAAGGATTTTGCCAGAGAGGAATGCACTCGATCTGACGCGGGGGCCTGGGCGGGTGTCAGCAGCACGGCTAACGTTTCAGGAGCGACTTATTCCTGGCAACCGTTTAGCAGCATCTGAGGTACGCATCACTGGTCCCTGAAAGTGCTGCACGGTGACATGTTTATCTAGACCTTAGTCTACTTGGGCTCTTCTGACACACCCACATGTCAGAAGTTTGCCCTTCACCCTCAAGGGTGTTGGTGTACATCCAGCAGTAATGTGGTGTTTTACAGCAAACGTGTCAATATAGAGGGCCAACAGAGTCATGGATAATAATACAGGATTTAGTTATTTTAATATCCTACTGACTGCATTTCCATTTCCCACCCAATTCATGTTTTTATCAAACTAATATTTAGCCTACATGCCAGATTGAATTATGTACACAATTCAGTTATTTGTGCATTTCTCAAGGAAAAACATTTCTTTAAAAGATTATGATCTACTACTTATGTACAATTTATGAATGTATTTTGAAAATGATGCACTTACTGAGCGTTTTCGAAAATAATCCCTTTCTAATTCGAACCATTCCGCTTCATTTGATAAAAAAAACCTCTTCTTACTAGCTATTAAAATATCAAAATAATGGAATGTGTTTCATTATTTTTCCATGGCATTTTTCTCCATAGGTGGGTGACACTGAACTTGACATAACAGGAACCGGAGGGCTGGGTGTGTGGGCAGGGAGGCCACCGTGTTGTATAGGAGCACTTTTTTTTTTTAACAACCAAACCGTCACCACAGCATTTCCTCAACGGACAGACGGGAAACCATCATCCTCCACGCCCCCACTGGCAGGTCAGTCAGGTCAGGCATTAGGTGTGGGTAATCACCACATACACATATCCATACACACACACACACACACACACACACACACACACACACACATTCAGACACACACACACACACACACACACACACACATTCAGACACACACACAGGCATTGATTACTAGAGAGTGCAGGCATCACACACATTCAGACACACACAGGCATTGATTACTAAAGAGTGCGGACACCCCCCCACACACACACCCACCCACCCACCCACACACACACACTTTCACACACACCCACAACTCACACCACACACACACACAGGTAATGGTGTGTGAGTGAAGAGTGCACCTTGAGGAAGCTTGGCGCACATTCCAAGGAAACCAAAGTGGATTTGGCTGCAGGGAAGGGACGTGCAATTAGTCGCTATTCATTACTGTCACAAACCGCACCACTGAGCCAGGATACACTTTCAAAGAAGTGGGGGGAAAAAAGGGAAAGTCACAGATGAAGCAGACTGGAAGAAACAGAGGGCAGAAAGGAGGGAGGGAGGGAGGGAGGGAGAAATAATGGGAGGAGAAAAGGGTGAAGAGGGAGGAGGGAGGAGAGACAGAAGGGAGAAGGAAAAAGTGAAAGGGTACACTAAGAGGCGATGTGTGGTGAAAAACTGGCGGCGGTCCCGCATTGGTACTAATCTGACAAAGCCTAAACCGCCGTCTGGTCCAATGCCACAAACCAAAACCAGCAGACCAGACTAGTCAGCAGAAGCCAGACTTGGTCAGGCATCAGTGCTCCCCGTCTCTTGGCCTTGCTCTCTCTCTCTCGTTTGTCATTTCTGGGTCTGACTTTCGCACCTTTTCCAAATTTCAGACCAGACAGTTTTCACCGTGGGTTCGCCTGCCCAGACTGCATCACTAGAAACGGAAGAGAACCACAGCCTATACTGCTGGTCTGCCCCATCTTCCCCAAAGGCCCCACTCTGCCAGCGCAAACGACACCGAGCCTTCTACCCGACCAACACTATTTGCGTAACCACAAGGCAATTACATGTGGCCTCTGCCTACAGAAGTCAATAAAGAAAAGTGTCTCTCTTACGTTGGTAATTGAAAGCCATCTTTGTCTAACAGCACCCTTGCAGACCACAGCAGGGGGAAAGGGGAAAGGAAAAAAAAAAAAAGTGTTTTGACTTTTTCGTCTTTAAAAGCACCTCCTGCTTGCCATCCAAAAGCAGCATGATTGACTTTGGCCAATTTAGCGATGACGGGACCCTGTAGCTATTCGCTCCATGCTTGGCATTTTTATGCCCGGCTGTTAAAGCATCAAAAAGATGGGGGGGGGGGACTCAATAAAGCCAGAGCCAAAGTGGATTGCACTGCGCCAAACTGAGAGAGGATGAATGCCATATTTTCAGGCAGAGCAGAGGCCAAGTCTTTCAGTGGCATACCATAGAGATAGAGGCTGGGTACCATAGAGTTTCTGGCGAGCTCCCAGGACATCAGCGCTTTGGGAAGAGCAGCGCGGAGAATAACAAACAGAGAGGAGGGAAACTTTGCCATCAAGTCAAAAGTGACAAGTTGGTAGTGGGGTGATGCCTGTAAGAAAAAGAAAAAAGAAAAAAAAAGCTGAGCCACCACAAACCCCTAAATAAATGACAATGTACAAAACTCTCGCAGACCTCGGTGAACCTAGATAACCCCCCAGAGGCACAGACACACAGAAGACAGAGACTAGCCCATGTTGGAATAATTTTACCCTTCACTGGGAACATGAAATGACAGTAATTGGGCTAATTAAACTCCTGACCTGGAATTCATCTACTTATGCATGGAGCCAGACGCCTGAGGCACCGCCCTGACCAAACAGACAAACATTATTAGGCACTGACCCCCATTCTCCAGCTTCTGATGTGTGTGATGTCTGTCCATCATGCTGAACAAGGCGTAATAAAAAAGCACAGGCAGTCATCCATTTTTGTCCATTCCTTTCACAATAATAAATAAATTATTTATTTATTTATTTATTTGTTTTAAATGGACGAAGAAACGGGAGTTCCCAGCTTCCGGAAGTAAAACAGTAAATAAAAAGTATTTTTTACTTCAGAAAGTAAAAACAAAACACATTTGATCCAACCATTTTCTAAACCAGCTCGCCCTAATGAGCACACAAACTAGACAAACAAATAAGCTAATTAGAAGAAATCCCCCATGTTAAGAGCACAGGCAGAGGGAATACATGGCAGGCTCTTTTTTACTCCCTGAAGCCGAAAACTCCACCTCACATCTTGCATGCCTCCATCTACCAGTTTCAGTTGTCCGGCAACTTCCCGAACGTCTAATCATGTCAGCGGCTGGCTCCAAGATCAAACGTCCAAGCTTAGAAACCTCATTTCGCCGCCTAAACTTGGCATCGCTCAAATACTGCCGTCGGTCAAGCTCTGACCCCGCATCGCCTTGGCAACAGCCTTTCCGGTATCTGTGCAACACAGCACTTTCTCCCTCTGTAAAGGAATTTCATTAGGCTGTCCCCAGAAGTGCAGAGAGACAGAGAGACAGAAAGAAAGGGGGCTGAGAGAGAGAAAAAAAACTCACAAACACACATAAACATGTGATGTAATAATGTTTTTTTTTTGCTCTATAAATGTGTGATTACTCTGCCTTTACATGCTTAACATCAAGCATCCCCCTCAAGCATTCTGTCCTATCGCCACCAAAACGCAGAGCTTTTTCTTGAGGAAACAGTAAAAAAAAAGGTCTCATCACCCTTTTTCTTTTCGGTGATCAGATCAGAACAAAAACACACGGTATGGCAGGCCCATCTTGAGCCCGGCAAGCCAGAGATGTCAGTTAGGCCAGTGCCACCCACACATAGATAATAGAGTTTTTATGACCCTCATCCCACACGGAGCACAGCTTCTGGCGGCGGTACAGCACCAGATAATTCAAGTACCACCACCACCACCACCACCACCACCTCAACCCACACCACACCTTACAGCGCTGTCCAGTGTTGGCTGCGGAGTTTTATTATTCAGACGATATTATTAAATCTAATTTTCTCTTCTTTTTTTCTACCAACAGCACTTTGTGACCTCCAACAACAACAAGGATATTGATTCAGTCACACTTCATTCATTTCATTTCTCGTTTAACAAGCCAAAGTTGATAAACAGTAATTTTAATCATAAAGCTGTTTCATACAAAAAGACAAGTTAAATTCTAATTAAATGGTGGAAGAACTAAAAAGTCTGCCAACGTGCCCCATGTACTAACTTATCAAGGCAAAGCTGATGGGTAGTATAACTTAATCACCAAACTGTACAGCAGTAAAAAAGATTTCATCTAACTAAATGGTGACTGAAATCTACAAAGTCTACACACGGACACGTACCAAGGCAAAGTTTCTTCTGAGATTATTTAACATTGGCCTTGGGGCCGTTCGAGCTTTTTGCTGGGGAGTCGAGTGAAACATGTTGGAACTGGAGAGGTCCTGTGTATGGGGGGACGGCGCTGAAGAAAAGGGTTTGACACAGAGGAAGGAATTAACTACAGATGGAGACCAGAAAGAAAAACAGGGAGGGGGTAAAAGGAGGGGAGAGTCAGTGAGAAAGAAAGAAACGTAACCCATGGCCGAGTAATAAAAACAAACCTCAAACACCCATACGTGAATGTGTGCACGCACGCGCACACTTAACTCACACTCACACATACAAACACACACACAGACAGACAAACCCTCTCGCTCTCTCACACACACACAGACCCACTCATACTCTCTCTCACTCACACCACATACACACTCACACATCCTCGTACCAAAAAAAAGGGGGAGAAAAAAACTTTCCAGTCCAAGCCGCAATCAATTTGTAGTGCGGGGGGAGAGAGAGAGAAAAAGAGAGAGGCTGTGGAGCATGTGTTTTTGATAAGTCTAACTGAGCAGAATGAGGTAATGATGAGGTCATGTTTGTCCTTTGGACAGGTTCAAATAAGAAGGTTTGATGCTTTCTAAATGGCTTTGTACTCCTCCCCCTTGCCCTCCCACACACATATACACAATGGCACACAATGTTGTGCACATACACAGACACACATTTGCACACAACGCACTGGCACACAATTTTGCATTCACACACACACACTCACACACACACACACACACACACACACACACACACACACACAGAAAAGCGTGTTATGGCAAGACCAAAAGCCTACCCGCAGAAACTGTTCTCGTTCTCAATCCTCCCCATCAGCAGGAATCACCTAGCTAGCCTGCTTGTTTATGCTGCTTATGCATTTCATGCTTTTCTGACATCTCTGTCCCAGAATGACTCCCAAGGAGTTGGCAGGTGGTAAAGAAGTCAGATAGTGAGGCCGTCTGAAGTAGGGCTAGGCAGTTAAATTAAAAAAGTAAAAGTAATCAAACTAACAATTGTAACTATTAATCAACAATGATCCAGCACATGACTGGTTATCACTGTTTATTATGACTATTATTGTTATTCATTTTGTAGACTCTTTCTTAGTATTCTGTGCATTCCACTGTGTGTTTTAATGTACTTGTTCCTTGAAAGCACACTACCATGTGTTGTCGTTGTTGTGATTCTGCCCAGTCCAGTCAATTCAAGACTATTTTTATTTGAAGTCTTATCCTACATCCCTAATCGTAAGGAAAAATAATCGGTTTGACACAAAGCACAATGCATCATTGAAAGTACAATATTAAAGACCAAAAAGTACATACAGCCTTTGTGTCTGGGTAGGCTCTGTCTCATGCAGGTCATGGCATTCATAAGTGCTAAGTTGCATGGCAACTGGACTCCTTTAGAATCCAAGAATACAGTCTGAACTGTGTCTTTGTGTTTCTGATGAGCGTGAGTGAGTTGTAATGTGCTGTATGGAGCTTTTGATCGTGTCATTGGAATGGATGGCTTTGATCTGTATGGATTGTGGTCTGACCTGTACCCTTTTTTAGGAAGAAAATGTTTTGTTTTTTTCTACTCTGAAGCTTCTACTCTTTACTCCGGCTGGTGACCTGCAGCGCACACAGACTTGAAAGGTTTAGAATCCTTCAGAGACTCCTTATGAGCACAACAAACTGCAGTAGTGGGACCCATCTTTAAAAGCACTACTGCCTCCTCCTCCTCCACTTTCCTCCCTTTGCTAAATCTTGATGAATACAGTAGTCCTGTTTTGCACAATGTCTGCTATTTCTCCACAAACCCTGACAGGTGTTGAAATAAATATGTGACACAGCGAAGCAAGTGGTCACGCATCAATTTGTGGTAGACCACTCTGACAGATTGATGACTTGTTCCCTGCTCTTTAACCTGGAGTAGTGTTTTATGCAAAGAGCTGATGTGAAAAAAAGGCAAAATCATCCCTTTCATTTTTTAAGTAAAACATCAGAACTGCATACCAAACAGTTTTTCGGCTTAGATTTTTACTTGCCTGCATCAGACTGCACTGTAGCTCCAGAGGGAGCTGGAATTATTGAATTTGAGCAATGTACAACATTTGCATTTTGTGGCCATACGTACGTTTTTATGCCAACTATATTATTAGTTAAATAACAATTTAATGTTTTGTAACTCCACTGTGTCTTGGGAAAACCATGTGATAGCCTCACAAAATACACTTAGTTAGAAAGTGCAGCTGTAGGTATAACCAGATGATTCCAACAATCAGTTCAAATCATTGACAGTTACATGGCAGTGAAATTGCCCTAAGCTACAGACTGGACCCTGTTCAAAGACTGACAATGGGCATCACAATAGATATATCAGCATTGCAGGGCAGAGTGATGTAATGATGATGTAACCTGCAGCATGGAAAAGCAGAACCATGCACTGCAGTTGAACCTGCTACGAGGGAGGTAGCCAACATGCAGGTGTCACCTGTGTTGTGTAAACACCACCACACCCACACTGCTCCTCACAACCACACCCCTACAAGACAAGCAGGCAGCAGTGCACGCAACCAGCCCAATGCCCGCAGGTGCTGGTGTCTGGAATACCTCTCCATCTTCTGAGGACTTAAGCCTATGTTTTCAGAAGTTATGGTGGTGCAACTAAAATTCTGACCAGCACTAGTTGGAAACCAGCTACTCGGAACGTTAGATAAAGATGGACTTTACACTTTACCTTACATGAAACAATAAACTTTTGCACACCTCTAACTGACAGGAGCATTGGAGGTGACCCATGGCCTACAGCTTAGTAGTGCGTGCAGGAGTTAACATTTCTTACACTCTTACGACTTACAAATGACGTTATAACAAAATACCCCCCTAGGAGTGCTTTCTGGGTTCAGAAGTAGTTTTTGAGGCGATGGGAAACTTTTTTTTTTGTAATGTTTTACATATGACCTTAGTTCTCCATGTGCAACCGGCTGCTGGTGCTCCTGTTCCCCGCCGGTTTCCACCACAGACACACACTCTCTCTCGCAGGGAGGCTGCCTAAAGCCACCGTGGCTGCTTGGCAGTAACAACCACAGCACAGCACAGCACAGCACAGCACAGCACAGCACAGCACAGCATAGCATAGCACAGCATAGCACAGCCAACAGCACCGGTAGTGGATTGCAGTGAAACACTCAGCTCAGCAGCACCTGAGCCAGAATGCAGCTGGGCTGGGCTGGGCTGGGCTGGACTGGGCTGGACTGGGCCCGGAGGCTATGGAATGCGTGCGGCTGACGATAGTGGCGTCCCACCATGGCTATACACCAGAGGACAACGAGGAGAAGGAAGAAAAGAACGGAACGAGGAGTAGCAGGAACAGTCACTTCCTTTATCACAGTCTTAGGCACCGAGCCAGGGCAGCAGACATCAAGTTCAGCCATCTCAGGGCCCCGAGCTAGAGCTTCATTCGCAGGGCTTTTTATCAGAGAGGATAAGGGGACGAGGAATGGAGGCAATAAAGAAAGGGGGAGGAGAGAGAGAGAGAGAGAGAGAGAGGGAAAGAGAGAAAAAGAGAGGAAAGGGGATGCCTTCCAGAAAAGAAAGGGAATTTTTACTGAAAACATTTGCATTCTCTTTCATTCTGTTCGAGGGCTGGGGGCTATGACCACACACAACCAACCTTTCCACAAAGTCGAGCCTTCACAACCAGTATATTGCACAAAAAAAATGTGAGTAACTTCAAGCTCCATCTGGAAAACAGGCCTAGCCTAACCCTTAACCCCCAACCTCCCCCAGGCGTGCATGCAAAGCCCTTCAGAAATGATTATTTGTCACGGCTGTGGCGCTGCACTGAGGGCAGGGCAGGGCAGAGAAATGAGATACTCTCAGATAGTAAAATCTGACCAGGGGGGTGGCCAGATTAATGTTTGCGGAAAAGATAGCAGTAGAGATGGGGAAACGACCACCAGACCACGCAGACCATGCTCTCAGGGGACAGCGAGACAGGAACTTTCAATTATATGGTCATTTAAACGCACAGCGCGATAGTGCAAAGACACCAACACCATTTCATCATGTGCTGCAGCACCTCCTCCCATTGCCAAACCACAAAATCACATCCTCACTCTAGCAACAAAATCAATTATCAAGATTTGCATTTGCATTTTTAAGAGGCTACTGCGCCGAATTGCACTCATTTACCAATAGATCTAGCCCAGACGTTACTGCTCCGGGCGGCATTCCTACACACATAGCTCTTTTAAGTGCAATGCAGAGTTGTCCTCTGTTTTACCCCGCACAATTTAAACTTTTCGTCTGTGTCAGGAACGAGTCGCTGGCACACAAATGCATGTTCAAAAGTAAACTTTTAACAGTTAAACTTAGTTCTGCAATGACCAACCCATGTCCAACTGAAGCCGCGGTTGCCATGATTACACTCTGCACTGTGAAGCTAGCTGCACTCAAACAAGCGGCAACTTTGTATTATCTTATGTAACAATTTGAAAGACCGTCTGGCGCAAAAGCCAACCCTGTATCTATAAGCTTACTACAGCTAAGTTGCCATGCTAAACTAGTTTGTAAATTCAGGTCCAGTCACTTCGCTGCAAGACTAATGGATCTCCATCACACACATGCATAAAACACTGTTCCCCGATGGCTAATTTAAGGCAAGGAGATGCAACTAAAATCTGTTAAACGATACGCACACCTTTGTTAAAAGAAAATCACGCTTACCTCCTCACAGACAACGTTTTAACAAGAAGCTTGAATGAGTTGCTTTCATGCAGTCATACAAGGCGGTGCGTGCACACAGGCAGCAAGGGGTTTGAATTAACCAAAGCTAGCATGAGCTCCATGCATCCGCAGTACATGGGTCCCACACATCCACAAATCGCTATACATCGGGATTGACGGCAGTGAGAGCCAATTGCGTTCTGTAGTCCGTCCTTGTTGTATACATATCGAATGCGCGTGTTGCTAGACGCAAAAAGCTCACTATATGGCAGGAAGTAGCTAACGCTACACGCTTCTGTGTATTTTGCTTTTGGCGGTATGGTGTGTCTGTGCACCTTAGATTTACACATGTGGAAATACGATGATATTCCTCTCACGTGTCTTTACCTGGTACTGCGTACATTCAGAAAATCCAGGTTCATTCACAACACAGCGAGTAATTCCTTAGCACCAATTAGCGGTAGCCTAGCCTATTAGACGCAACATTCCTTCAAATAAAAATCACCTGAGAATATGGCATTTATACTTAGTGAAATTGTTTAGAAATATTTCAGAATTAAAACAGGTGCACTACGCTGTAACGCATTTAATCATGTTTTAATGGGCAGAGATTGTTGCTTGTCAACAGTTGAGCCAAAATTAAACGGTGCATAATTTACTGTTAAAATCCACAATCTCAAACATGCTATCCATTGAGACTGCTTTTAATCCGTTTTCACGCACACTCACGCATACACTTACCTTTGGCGTCCTTACCCTCTGAAAGAAACATGTGCGTCTGACATCGAGTTCATGATCTTTAATTCTCCGTGGAGAGATGAGATTACTACTCCCGCAAGACTAAGCAAGGCGACCCACCTACTGCATCGGTATTATCAGTCCCTCAAAAAAAAAAACCGCAGCGCGGTCAGTGCCACGATCAAGACTATAACTTTTCACAGCTGATCATCTTGTGCCGTTCATTCAGATTAGGGGGGTAATCAAAACGGCATCATGTGGTTTGGATCGAGGCATGTTAAGGTCATTTTTAAGCATGGTTATTTTGTAGGACAGATCTTCCAAAATCTTTAATAGAACAACTCAAGAGATTGCCGTCTCGGATTAGTCCATCAAAATCTTTTCAGCTCACACGTTATAATAGAGAGGTGTTTCCATCTAGTGGTAAACTTTAGTCAATGCAAAAATATGAACTTCCTCTCAGCCACCTCATCATGTATTTTTGAGTTTTAATTGTTAAAAGAAAAAAGGCTTGGAGTCACGAAACGCCTTTTGTTTAAGTTAACAGAATAAACAGAATAATTTGTCCCACTTTAGGTAAAAAATAATAATAGTAAAAAAACAGCTATAGTACAGACACCCTGTTTGAAAGACTGTTGTCAACCCTTTACCCACTAGGTGGCGTTATAGTCCACACTAGTTGACCCCAGACCCCAGACCCCAGACCCCAGTCTCTTCGGCTACACTAAAAAATGCTGTGCGTGTGTGTCAAGGTAATGTCCCCAAGGGGCCATTTGTTTTGCAGTGAACAGAACACGCTCATCAACAGTGGACATAAATACAAGAGAACATATACATTAATAACATAAAAACCATTACAACATTTTTTTGCAGATTCTTAAACAAAAAAAATGTTCAAAATACAAAAAAAAACATGGAAGTCCTATGAACATAAATGAAGCCAGTCATTAAGATACTCATCAGAGGGAGTTTAGTACATGGTTACATGGGTACATGGTCTCACTGTTTGTGACAAGTCAGTGTGTGTCTTGCCTCCTGTCTTACAACACTGAGGCCACAGGTCCTTTGCTTTGAGGACAAAACGTGGGGACAAATCATCTTGTTTTGACATGATTCATGACAAGGAAAGTGCAGCTGTTAAGATAATAATTCCCGTTCTGTGATGGTATTTAATTTAGCAAGAAACCAAAAGCCCATCTGTTGAATGTCACATAAAGACACTGTGAAGTTACTATGTGACAGTTTCGCCAAGTACATGTGTCCTTTCATAATACATTTACACTGACAAAAACATAGCTATAGCATATTAACACAATGTATATATGAGTTGTCACTGACTTATTCTCATATTACAGACCTTAAAATGTCATATTTTTTGTGTCCTTTCTGAAATAACTTGGGATGGCTGTAGCATTAAAAAGAGAAAAGAAATTAAGGCAGGCAGTAGTGTATGTAAAATTGACTGGTCTGCATTTATATAGTATACTTTCTTACTCACTTTCATGCCTTACATTTACCCATTCGCACACTTACTCATATACCATTGGAAGAAGGCTGCCATGCAAGGCGCCAACCAGCAATAAAGGGTTCAACATCTTGCTCAAGGACACTTCGACCTAGTCAGGAGGAACTACAACCAGCAATCCTCCTGAATAGCCACTGTCAGCCATTAATGAATACCGTGCACCGTAAATTAATACTGAATGTTAAAACCAGTGGAAAAGTACACAGACAGGTTTGCAAGATTAAAATGAAATATTAAACTCACACATTCATATCATATTTTGCCCATTTTTTTTTTCCAAAAAAAGCTAGGTGTGTCTGTTTGAAAAAGAGGAAACGTCTGCATGCTGCAACATTACATTCTCTGAGGAGTTCTAATAAAATTTCTATTTCTGTAATAGCATGTAAGATAATGTGACACATGAATTTGTTTGTAAGGACTTTAATCCAACAGATAAGGTATAATGTGGCCATTTGAGAGGTGAGAGCCACAGGTTAGCAACGTTTTGTTCTGGTTTCTTGTCAGTTTTTTAAAGCTGTGTTACTCACATTTAATCTCTCTCTCCATCTCTCTCAAATGTGGGTGATGTGGGATGTAGCTGCCTACAACATAAGATCAAAAAGTCATGACGAAGCTTTCTATTGTGTCATGATAAAAGTTTTGTTCCAAAGGCATGTTGCATTTTTTTTTTTGGTGGTAATCGAAGTCAAAATCTACATCTGTCAGGGTTGCTGTTCTCTGTTTAGAGCTGCATTAGCTTCATAAGTATAGCAAAAGCATTTCATTAATTCACTTTTGGTATAAATAACACTTTTTTATTTACATGGCTTTTTGGCTGATTTTATTTTCTCTATCCCTCCAACTTTTTTCACAACCAAATAGATAAGGATGTAAGGACACACTGAGAATAGAGGAGACATTCATTAAATCATCACAGGATAAAAGACCTCTACTTACTAAAATGTCTACCTGTCTGTATCTTTATCTGTCCAGGCAGTTAGATGGGGTTGTGCTTCAGCTCAACACTGTTCCCCTAACATAGTCATGTCTTCTGATGTGCACCCCCTTCCAACACACACACACACACACACACACACACACACACACACACACACACACACCATCCTTTTTTTTGTAACTGTTCAATCAAGGCAGACCAAACCAAAAATCGTTCCACTAAAGCCCACCTGACTCAAGAGTCACTCCAAACTGATGAGGAGCACCTAGAATAGGTCCAGCCGCAACCCAAAATAAGCTGTTGCGGCTATGCGTAAGTGCTATTTTCAGAACAGGAAATAATACTGTGTCTTCCCTCGTACATCCCCCACCCCCCCCTCGAAACTCACCCATCATCATCAGTCACCCATCATCATCGAAAAATAAGGAAGTAACGTGTTAAAGTAGGAGGGGAAAAAATCACAGCATAAAGGAAAATGACAGGGTTAGAGATAATAATGTACTTAGGCATGACTTAAATGTGACTGTACAATACAACATAGCGCCAGAGGCATGACTTAGATATGACAGTACAATGCAGTACCGTGTCAGAGGCAAGACTTAAGTGCACCACTAAAATGCACATTGTGTGATCTTCCCTTGTTGCAGGGTGGCACTTACAGACACTGTGTCTTCTCTCTACGTGTAGCCCGTACCCCCCACCCCCCCCATACTAGTCACCACCACCATAATAAGGAACCGACTTAGTAAAGGAAAAACAGCTAAAAGAAAATGACAGGCTTAAGAGATGGCAGCGTAGCACCAGAGGCATAATTTAAATGTGCGGTCCCTTCAGGGAAATGGCTTATATTATCAGACTTAAATGTGACAGTACAATGCAGTGCAGTGTCAGACTTAAGCATACTGGTACAATGCACCTTGTGTGATTGTCCCTTGGCTTGGAGGCTGCAGGATGGCACTATCCCCACTGTGTCACACAGGTGTCTGCTGGTTGTGGTTCCCTCCCTCACCTGGCCCTGGGCCTGCCTGCCTGCCAGCCAGCCAGAGGGGGTGGGGTTCTATGAGCCGCCGGCACCTCTTCCTCCCTCTCTGTCGTCCTCTCTCTCTGGCTGCCTCCATGCCTGCCCTGTCCCCCTCCCTCCCACTCTCCATGCCTCCCTTCCCTTCTTGCCTGCCTCCTTGCCCTGTCCCCTCCCTCTGTCCCTCTGAGGGTGGGTACAGAAGAGGGCTGTTAGGCTGCTGCTCAGGCAGCCACGGCGTCACGCCACATAGAGTCTGGGTTCAGAGTCTACAGGGAGCAGCGCGCGCTTACACCCTCTTATTTACTCACTCATTCACTCACTCACTCACACTCACTCACTCACTCACCCACTTACTCAGGTACTCGCTCGCTCGTTCACTCACTCACTCACTCACTCACTCACTCACTCACTCACTCACTCACACAGACACACACATTTATGTACACATTCTATGCATGTGCACATGTGCACACACATAGTGATATCCGTTTACACACACCAGCGTGCACACCCTCAGACACGCACACACACACACACACACACACTCACAAAGGGGAACTGAGAACGGAGAGGATCGACAGTGTGCATCCCACTCACTTCTACGCACCCACCTTTTCATTTGAACACACGCGCACAGACAGACACACACACCAGTACTCTCTATCGCACGCACACACACGCACGCACACACACTTTTCAATACACCACCATGTGCTGCTTGTCAGTTCTGGTGCTGCTTTCTGTCTTGGGTGAGTACCGTTACGTTTTTGCTAAAAATCTAAAAATCTTTAAACTTTGTCATTGAGTGTGGCTGTGAAATGCAATTAACAGTCGATTTGCTAGCAATTTCATTGTTGAGTTAAAATGATAGCATAAAGGCGTAATTAGAATTCCTTTTAGTGTCAACTGAATTCTAACTATGTTCCAACTGTATCTATTTTCATTAGATAATACTAGTTTAAGATATGCATTATTCTGCTGAAGTACCATTACTGTGCTTACATCGTCACATATTTGACAGACACTTGTCTATTTTAACAACCAGTAGCAGAGTGACATAAGGACACTATGGTTTCACTCTGCATGCACGACAAGGTACTTTACCCTCAGGAGCTGGAACGAGGAAACAGTAGTTGTCTCAGTGGAAGAGTTATTTTTTTTATCTTTATTTTGTGGTGCAGCCTTCATACCTCTCAGACAATTGCAGTATAAGCATTTTATTTTGGACAGGGCATTTGTTAGTTAGTTAGTTTGTTTGTTAATGCATGACTAAACATACATGTACGCAATAGCTGCATGGCATTGGCTTACAAAATAGAAAAAAGGAAAACTATATAAAAGTAAATGGTATAAACTTTTTCAGTTCATGAGGAAAACTGTAATGAATCAGGATACAAACTTATTTCAGGTGATTAATGTCCGCTGATGAGACTACACATATGGAATGTCACGACTGTGCCATAGTTGTTTGTGGTTTGTGGTTCTAAGTTGTACAAGCGCAGCTTAAGAAAAACATTACAAAACATTTACTTATGAACAGTGTGTTTCCCTTAAGTGTTTCCTTGTTATGACCTTCAGCATGTTTTAAACTTTTTTGCTAAAATTCTTAATTTACACATTACATCAACACAATTACACACATGAAATGCAGTCATATATTTTGATTCTGATATCTTTGTTATTTAAACACACTAGAGCCTCAAAATATGTAGTGTTAGCAATCGAAGAGAGAGCTTGTGTTTGTACTGAAACTAAAGAAAGACCTTTTTCACTGTCTTGTGTCTTTCACTAATGTGAGTCATTTAGCTGGGTGTGGCACAATTATGGGTTTGATTCATGTGCTATTTCAAATATACCCTAACTGTCCATAAATGGGTCTTAGATAAAAGGTTGTGCTAAGAACATCAACATTGACTCATTGCAAATACTTATGTCTGTCAGGTCACAAAGCCTTAACCAATTACCATACTTCCTATACTAACACAAAAAGACACAAAGCATGTGTTGCCATCAGTGATATGTGTCTGGGGTGGGGTAAATGCACGTAAACCCCATTTACGCCGTTTTTGACATTACCAAGCAGCATTTTCTTGCGTGTTTATGATTGATAATGTTAAAGATATACATTGTTTAGCTACTTTTTTTTTACCGCTGCACATATCATTTTACCTACCTTTCTTTTTACCAATTCTACACTGGTGGTAAATATCATGTCAAACAGAAATTCTACTTTTGCAGGTGCATTCAGAACACTGCTTATGTCTGTTAAGCCCCAAAACTTCAACTATTTACATACTTGCACACACAAACACAAAGCATGCGTTACCACCATGTCAAAGAGAAAGTCTATTTTTGTTGGGCTCATTTACACCAATCTTGTTCTGCTCATCCCTGCAGGCTCAGCATGCTGTGTGCAATACAGGGCCGATTTCAACATGGCTGGCGTCATGGGCTCGGTGCAGTTTGACTCAACGTTAGGCAGCGCAGCAGCCAACCTCACTGGCACCGGCTCATGCAGCACTCTCAACCTCTCCTTGTCCTTGTTCCCAGTCATGTACGGAGCCTTCCGGCAGCCTTGCCTGGAGGCTCACATTGGCGCAAGTGTCTTTGATTTCTCGATCACCTCACCTGTTTCAACAGTCAATGTATCAGGACTGTTTTCTCAACGGTCAAACCTCGACGCTCTGTCCTTGACGGTGACAACGTGCAACGGAAATAAGTCGTGTACCATCGTCAGAAGAGAGGAACAGGTGCGTACCTGGCGGGCCCGGTTCTTCTCCCCTGTGGCAGGTGATTTGTACTTTCGGCAAACCACAGGAGTTGAAGGAGCCACAATACTTGCAGACTTGTACTACATTCATAAAAATGCTTCCACTCTCACTACTGCAAGTGTGCTAACCTCAGCTAGCTCCGCAGCTAGTTGCAACGCTCTCCTTAGCAGCAGTAGTGCTAGCCTTGCTAGTCAGACCCCACTTGGAACACTCCAAATTGGCTCTCCCGTCATACCTGTCAAATCCCGGCTTGACATCTCAAGTTTCAGTGGCAGCACAGTGCGCTACGTTATCCTCTACATGAGCACCTCTAATACTTTTGAATGTGCCCATATTCGCATCCTGGAGGAAAAGGTCGTCAAGTCACAAGTTGATATGAGAGGGATCAGGGGTTACTTCATGTTTAGACAGGCTTCTCCGTTTGACACCACTGAGCTCCAGCTTAACCTAACCAACCTGAGAGGTCTAGTGGGTCCGTACCATGTTCATCACTTTCCTCTCCCCGACACAAGGTCACCGCCTCAAAGCAGATGCTCTAACAACAACGTTGGTGGCCACTGGAACCCTTTTGATGTGGATGTCTCAAGCCCCAAATACCCTTCAGGACCAGGTTCGACCCACGATCTCTACGAGGTCGGAGATCTCAGCGCCAAGCATGGCTTCTTGACAAATAGTATGAACTTTGAGGGCTCCTTCAGGGACTGGAACCTGCCACTTTTTGGGCGAAACAGCATCGTGGGCCGGTCCATGGTGATCCATGAGCCTGATGGGGTGAGGTTTGTTTGTAGCAGCATCGGCTATCCCGGACCAGTAACAGTAGGCAGGGCAGTCTTCCAGTTCCCTGTGGTAGGAACAGTTCTGCTGACCCAGCGTACGAATGACCCTGACTCGGAGGTTTCTATTTTTGTGGACCTTTTGTATGGGGTGCCTTCGGCTCAGGCCACCCAGGGCCACAACTGGCATATTCACATGTACCCAATCAGCTCAGAGATGGATGAGGATGGCCGTAGATGTGGCACCACGGATGCACATTGGAACCCTTTCAACGTGAACTTGACCGACGGTTTTTATAAAACAAACTGCAGGCCAGAGAGCCCTTTTGCTTGTGAGATTGGGGATGTCTCATCCAAGCACCATCCACTGGACCTTGGATCTAAGGTGGGAGTGCTGGCGACGAAGAGCTTTTTTACCGACACCACTCTCTGGCTGACTGGGGAAACGTCTGCCTTTGATCGGTCAATAGTCATCCATGCAGCGAATGGCAGGGGACCCAGGATCGCCTGTGCCAACCTTACCTTGATGCGTTTCCCCACTGCAAGCACAACATCATGGCAAGGCAATGGCAATGCCATCGGCAGCATCCGCTTCTCCCAAGACTCCCCGCAAGGCCAGACAAAGCTCAGCGTCTCCCTGTCCAACCTAGGCGGGATCGTAGGGGGCTACCATGTCCACATTCTGCCCATTCTGAGTGGGAGGTCGCCCTGCTCCAATGACAACATCATGGGCCACTTCAACCCTTTCTCCATCAACACCTCCACTTATCCAGACCCAGGCATGGGCACCACAGATGAGTATGAGGTTGGGGACATGGGTGGGAAGTTCGGGCTGCTGATAAACCGGACTCATCTCCAAGGGGATTTCATGGACAGCAACATGCCACTGACAGGCCCAAACAGTGTGCTTGGCCGATCTGTGCTTCTGCACCACATCAACGGATCAAGGTTAGACTAATCTTCTTTTAACTGTCCTGTGTCTGTATTTATCATCTGATGGGTAGTTTTGCAGAGTGATAGACAACCTGGCTACAGAGTGTCACAGCCCAGTACCACCTATTTCAAATAATCAGTTAGGATAGGTGAGTTTACTAGTTAAGTCTCCTACCTGGCTGAAGAATTGTGCTAATCAGAATTAGTTGATTTTATGTTTGTCTAGACCAAATACATAGTACTGGATTGCAGCCACTGAAGCCAGGTTGCCCAAAAACCTTGTTTTGGGCTGTCACGGACTCACTGTGACACACTTGTGCATTATTTATTTTGAAAAAGAAAGAAATTAGAGCAGGTCTAAATCTGGTACCTAGGCGTCCCCATTGAGTACTCTGATGATTATCCAGTTTATCCTGTTATTTGAGATTGTTTTGGCACTCACAAAAAAACCCTGGGCAGTAGCAGAAGAGGAAAAGTCCCTAAGGTTTTGCTCTACTAGAGATAACATTTGACATTTGAAATACCTGCCGGGGTAACTTCCTGGTCCTTCGACACCAGCAAGCTTAATGATGATACTGATGATACTGTTACTATCTGTGTACATTTCCTGCTCTCTGAACCTCAGGTTGCAGTGTTCAGACATCTCCACGGAGACGAGCACCGGGGCTGAGTGGATGAGGGCAAGGGCCAGCTTCAGTGGAGCCGTCTCAGGAACAATCACTATGGTAAGATGATGATTCAGAAAGAAAAGACTGATGAATCACAATGCCAGTTACTTTAAGTTAAGGAGTACTCTGTGTGTGTGTGTGTGTGTGTGTGTGTGTGTGTGTGTGTGTGTGTGTGTGTGTGTGTGTGTGGTGTGTGTGCGTGCATGTGTACATGTGTGCATGTGTGTGTCTATCTATCTATCTATCTATCTATCTATCTATCTATCTATCTATCTGTCTATCTATCTATCTAATACACTGTACAACCAAAGTGAACCCAAGACCTTACTAAAACATTCACGCCGTAGTAATTTGGCTCGGCACTCGACCACTGGTCGCTTTAAAAAGCTGCCACAAAAAGATGACACCACATCCAGGGTCTTTGCTAGTAGCTCTGCATTAATCAGGGGGAGCAGGAGGGGTGAGGACAGTGGTCTACGCTGGCGGAGAGGCTCGTCGTATCGGTCGCTGGTCTCGCTGAGCTTGCTGGGCTGGGTTCTGTGATGTTTCTCTAGTGGGAGCAGCTGGCACTGACACATTAAAGAGATAAACTCACTGCTTCACTGGCTGAAGTCCACAACGGAGAGAAAATCATTCATATTCAAAAACTGTCAGGACATATGTTGATATCGTGAGCTTGTGTTCTTCGCTTGTTTGTGGACCATGCATCGGTCAGTTCAAATTTAAGGTGTGACTTTTTAAAAATGAATTTGTAGTTACACTCTGCTATAGTTGACGATCACAAGACATTTGCATTTCTGCTGTGGTGGTTGATGTTTACTTAATTCAAACATATCAGGGACATAAATAAATGTGCCACTGCCACATTGTTAATAGAATGTGAAGTGTGAGTCTTAAAACAGGCTTCGATAATTGGAAACAGATTTAAACTTTAAAGGGGTATAATTGTTAATCATCAAGTTGATGTCTCAGTTTTGGCACAGATTTACACTTCTGGGACTTGGGACTGCAGTTCTCATATCAAAAAATCGTATTAAGTTCCACAGTGACCAATAGGGAAATATGGTATTGTGTGAAAGTATAGTATCAATATCGCATCGTGTCTTTGCTCGCGAAACATGAGAAAACAATGCATGTGGAAATGACTTCTTATGTAAGAGCTTTCTTGATAATTCCTAGAAATGAACACATCTGTTAGATTTGGAATTAAAGTTCAACCTTTTTTCTTTACTTAGGTTTAGATCTCTGTGTGTGTGTGTGTGTGTGTGTGTGTGTGTGTGTGTGTGTGTGTGTGTGTGTGTGTAAACTAATACCAATATATCTCATGTCCAGTCACAGCAGTGCTTTTCCGATGGCAGCTATGGTGCCACCACACTGGAAGTAAACCTGAATATGACTTCCAGACTCGATGTAAGTTGATAAATAAGATTTTCATTCTTAAAATGGCAGCTTTTGTAACATCTATAGACTATAGACTATAGATCTTGCTTTGATTGGGTGTGGATTATACTGTTTGCCAGATATACTGTATGCCAGATCTGTTTAAAAAATATATGTTTTAAAGCCCAATAAAGGAATTGGTAAACATATGTGTAATTGTGTCTGTGTGTGTGTGTGTGCTTGTGTGTGTGTGTGTGTGTGTGTGTGTGTGTGTGTGTGTGTGTGTGTGTGTGTGTGTGTGTGTGTGTGTGTGTGTGTGTGTGTGTGTTTTGTAACAGAGTACAGAGGCCTCCTGGTTTTTGACTGAAAATCTTGTCAGTGAAGACAACCCTAATTGCCGCACAGCCGGGGGCACTTACAATCCCTTTAATATGACAGAACAGGTATGTCTGACAAGCCACTCCACCAATCACGCCAATTAAGCTGCTTTAAAGACAGCTGTGTAAGCCTTACATCAAACAATGTTGTCTTTGTTGCATTGTGTCACAGTATGTGAGAGCATTTATAATGCTGTGTGGTTACAACACATGTATTTTACTTAGGGGAATTGAAAGTCTGTGGTGATGGGGAAAGTTCTCTTTTTCCTCTGTATGAATTCAAGTGAATTCCAAATGAATTCAAGTGAATTCCAATCCAACTATGGTCAGAGCCATTGATCAGTAAGATCATAATCTAAGTAGTGCCTTTAATTTACACACTGTGTAAGCACTACATCCAAAGGCTTATTTTTAAGTCTCATTCTGTCCTTTTCTTAACTCAGAAGTTGCCATATATTTTCAAATTTGCCCTCTAGCATAGTTGGGTTACTAACAGTTCTCAACTGACGGCACTGCTGTTTCACCAAAATTGCAGGTGTAACACTGTAGTTGTTTATGCTGTATCGCCTCCACTCTATTTTTCGTGCTACAGAATTCAGCCTGTTCTGCCGACAGTCCTCTGAACTGCATGGTGGGTGATCTTACCGCCAGGCACGGCAATGTCAGCCTAACCCAAAGACAGCTGTTTATGGACGGGTGCCTGCAGATGATGGGGGATTTCACAGGTACCATAGCCTTTTGACTGTGAAACTGTGGATTCTTGGAAAGCATTGGTCTGTTTGTCATAGCTCTGTTTACTTCCAACTTAATAATAATAATAATAATAATAATAACCTTTACTTGTATAGCACAGTTCATACATACAAGATGCAGCTCAAAGTGCTTCACAGTTTGGCAAGTTAATGATTTGGCAGTTAAGCTGTTGCTTTTTTGTAGAAATGTCAGTGCAATGGATTTATTGTGTGCGTGTGTGCGTGTGTGCATGCGTGCGTGCATGCGTGAGTATGTGCATGCATGTGTGTGCATGTGTGTGGTCTGAACATTGAAATATAGGTGTGCTTTGTTGCACTTCCTCTGTGATATCTGTGTAAGACCCTCTGTCAAAATCAGCTGGCTCTCTACTCAGTCAGGAGTGAAAGTCTAGGAAATTCATTAGGGTAAAGCACAACATCACCCACTTTGCTTTTCGTGTCATTTTCCAGTCATGTACAGGTCACTGATCCTCCGTCAAGGAAGTGATGTCATTTCCTGTGCCATGCTTCAACCAATGTCTCCTTATGCTCAGCAGCTTTTCCCCAAGGTCACATCATTCAGCAGGTAAAACATACAACCAACCTAAAAACTTACGTGTATTCACTGCATAGATCTTTTTATGTTGGTTTAAATAATAATGGCATGTACATTGATGACATACATGCCAATGTTTAGTTAAACCATCCAAAAGATCCATGCAGGATGTTGCCTTAATTTCTTCAAGTTGGTTTTCAGAGAAATAGTAGATAACAGTTAAATTGGTAACTTCTTAAGGCCAGAAAACTAAATCAAAGTAGAAAAACAGCTAAAAAAAAAAACAAAGACGCTAAATGAAATAATAAATGAAGAGTAATTAAGATTACCATACTTTCACTGTTTCCAAACCGTCCATCAAAACACCCCATTCTGATGCATCGATAAAACTGTAGAACTTTTCGATGACAACAAAGAGAAATGAGAAATCACAAGAGGAATGACACCAGTCACTGTCAATGTTGCATAGTTTGAATAAAATAAAATGATAAGCAGACCATTGTAATGAACATACTACAGACATTGTGCATGCAGGGGACAAAAATAACAGCCAAAGGGAGGGGTAAAAAAGGAGCCAACAGAACGTCAAAGCAGTCTTTGGCTTCATATCAAAAACAAACAAAGCGGCTTAGAAAATGAAGGAAGCTGTCAATCTTTTGGACAAATGATTAATAATTTTCAATAAAAGTAGAGGGCAGGTTCCTGAGTTCAAGGAAGTGTTCTTTTGTCCTTTGTAGTTTTGTGAATCATTTTGCCAGCCTCTGTAATCTGACAATGCTATTAGTTTCTGTTCTTCTGTTTTTCATGATGGTGAGATGTACCTAATTCACTGCCAGTCACTCTGGGAAAGAAGCTACATGTAATGTAATTCAATAAAAAAGTTTCAGATGTGGCATGTCGAGAAACCACAGAGTTTGAGCAGCTGAAGGGTGTAAGTAGGTTAAGTAAATGAAAAAGCCTCAGAGCCAGTGCTTTCCAAACATTTTGTTAAAACAAATGATTAATGAGACACTATTCTTGACTTGCATTTTAATGTCAATATAATATGCACAACCCTTGAAAGAAAAAAATGGTGCAGCGATGCCCTTATCTTACATCAACATGTTAACACAAATTAATTGTTGGAGAAAATAATTAAAAAGATTTATAACGATTATATTTTCCAGGTACGACTTCCGCAACCGAGTTTCGAATGTCCTCAACGTGAGCATATCAAGGATCACCATTCTGCCCTTGGCACTGTCTGTAGAGGGAGATGGAAGGTGTCAGCAGGTCACATTTGCGGTATCAGGTAGACTTCTGTTACATGACCTACCCATGTTGCATTTGTACACAGCTGACTTGATTATAACAGTTTGTCTAGGTAAGCACACACACACACACACACACACAAACACACACACACACATTTTAGGCATGTGAAAGAAAAAAAGCAATACAGGGTGACTATATTCTGCTGAGCTTGTATATAAGTGTGCATAACAAACACACCCTCATGCTGTCCTCAAATAGCCTCGTCTATGGCATCAAGGTCACTTACAGACTACAACATTGTTACAGAGAACTAGTTTGTGATTAGAGATTTGACATCAGGGGCTGGCATCAGATAAGGCATCTTGGTGATGACGCCCATGAAGGAACTCGCACCTATTTTTCTGAACATAGTAGAGATTGGGGTTACACTTTACATAGAACGCAATATTTCATTTCTAACCAGAACCATTCCATACATACATATAACGATACATAGACCCTTATGTATAAAACTACATGACCATTACATTATAGTTTTTTTCAGCTGACAGACAGTTGGCAACTTCTCCATAGTGTTGTCCTAAAGTCAGGATATGTATCACCTAGTTACTTCTAGTCTCTGCCACTGAAAACCTACTGTTTGAAGAATGTCAAGTGACTTGATGTCAAGTGACCTTCTGCAGAAACAGGAAATATTACCAGGTGTTTGGCCCTTGGTCAATGCTTTTTTTTCATGTAGCACTGAAGGCCTCATGTTTCCTATTGAAAGGGGCATGGTGTAGAGAGAGCCAGCATGACACAGACTGCTCTGTCAGGGAGGCAGGGTCAGAAGTAATGGTGGTACATAGAAAATCAAATATAAATTTTATAATATCTTTTTTTTTATCTATAATATCTAATATCTTTTAATATTCAGAAATTTCCTAAAAGTTCTTAGTATAAAAGTAGTAGAGTTTTGTCCATCTGTCTTTAGAATGTACAAAACCAGATGAAATAATGTTTGCACTTTGCACACAGAATTTAATACTACAATTTTTTTAATGATGCACAAACCATGTGTCAGCACAAACAATGAATCACACCTTGAGGTTAAGCTGAAGCATAGAGAGAAAGTAAAAAAAAAAAATACACAGAATAACACTCTTACTTAAAATAGTCACACTTGTGTTAAATATAGTATTCTGAACATACTTTTATAGTTCATAGTCACGCTCATGATCTGTTTTTTGGCTGCACTCTGCTTGTGAAACGAGTAATAGCTCCTGATAACTTTCCCTGAGAGCCTGTTGAACCCCACCCCAGGAACCCTTTCAATGTGACTCACTGCTCCTGCTATTAAACAACTGGCTGCTTTCAATTTTACTCTACTTTGCTTTCTTTGTGACTCTTCGGGTGTGACAAATAGCACAGATGCCTTTCTAAAGTCTTTTCAAAAGGATTTACTGATGAAAATGATTAGTGACCTTTTTTATGTAGGCGTGCATCTTGTAGTCTTCTCTGGGATGCCTGTCATGTTTGCAAGTGTCGTGCTTGTTTGCCCTTGTTGCCCTTTCTCAGGGGGGCTGCCTTATGTAGGCTGTAATTAGCCATTGTAGCGAACGGTTCTGCCCCTTCAATGGGGGTGAATTTGAGGGGTGAGTTGTGAGAGTAAAAAAAAATAGACAGATTGTAATCTGATGCAGTGGGTGTGAACATGCAGACTATCGGAATGTGAAAGAGTGAGAGCCGTACCTTTGCTTATAGCATTGGTGGTCTGACTTTATCCAGTCTGTGCACAGTCTGTGTGTGTGTGTAAAAGAGAGAGAGAGAAACAGTGAGTGAAAGAGAGGGGGGAAGTGAGTGAGTGAGAGAGAGTTATGCCCCTTCAATGGGGGTGAGGTCGAGGGGTGGGTTGTCAGGGTAAAAGCAAGACAGATCTGAATGCGAAACAGTGAGAGCTGTACCTTTGCTTATTGCATTGGTGGTCTGACTTCATCGAGTTCATGCAGAGTCTGTGTGTGTGTGTGTGTGTGTGTGTGTGAGAGAGAGAGAGAGAGAGAGAGAGAGAGAGAGAGAGAGAGAGAGAGAGAGAGAGAGAGAGAGAGAGAAAGAGAGAGAAAGAGAGAGAGAAACAGTGAGTGAAAGAGAGAAGGAAGTGAGTGAGTGAGAGACAGAGAGAGAGAGAAAGAGTGAAAGAGAAGGGGGAAAGTGAGTGAGTGAGTGTGTGTGAGAGAGAGAGGAAAAGAGTAAATGAGAGTGAGAGGACAAAGTGAGAGAGGGAGATGGCAAGTCACAAAAAGTGAGGGAGAAGGACAGAGAGAGCAGAATGAGAGGGAGAGAGGAAATTTGAAAAAAGCGAGGAGGATCAGACAAACTCATCAATCTGACAGCCATTCTGAAGAATCATTTGTAAACCTATACAGCAGCAGTGCACTCTCACAAACCTGATGAAAGACAGCATTGTTTCAAGGATATCTTGGCTTCATACTTGCATAAGAGGCTGGTTAATAGGTCAAAAGGGTGCACACACAGGAGTATCTGCTCTCTTATACTTATAATGGCAGCCACAGTTTGAAAATGACACAGGTTCACCTGAGACAGGTTCATAAATAAAATATAAGGTCATGTGCTAAAACAAAAGAGTGTCAGTCTACTATACTACTTTTATTTAAAAACTGTTTGGTTACATTATACAGACCATATCAAGGACTTTTTTATTTAATACTGAATCCAAATAAAGAACCAGAAGCAAGATTGGTCTGAACATGTTGTGTATAGAAATAAAGCACAGCTGATCAAAGCCATCTTTCACGGTCTGCTGCAGGTAACATGAGCGCTGGTGCAATGGATGCAGTCAAAACAAGTCCACTCATGGGACCGTTCCAGGAGACATCTGCCTGCAGAAGTAATCATATAAGTAAGCATATCACGCTGGCATTTATTTTTTTACACATGTGGCACACATGCACTGCATAACCAACCAGGGGCGCAGCTAAATATTTTGGTCCCTATATACAATATATAGGATACAGTATTAAAGAAACTAAATATTAAAATGTCCTTAAAATTCCCCCTCTATTAATACTGGGCCCTTTGGAAGCACTGTTAATGTCCCACACCCCTCTAGCAAGACCCTGCACACTCATTTAAAAGAAGAACTATGGAAACCAGGGCTGTAGTGGAAGTCCTCTCAAACTTCAGAAATAGAGTTTATCCACCTCTCAACAGAGTTTATCCACAAGTGTTTTCATAATAAGGTTTATGCACCTGATACATATCATTACATTATAAAATCACACTACATCATCTGTATTTACAGCATATATATTTACAGTATGTGCAATGCAGTGACCATCCATTTAATACTACTAATAATACAAACATGTTTTGGAAGTGTTCTTAAAACATCACCAAATTCATAGTTTACCCACCTCTCTTCGCCACTACAGCCTTCCCTGTAATCAAGCTGAGTTCTATGAAAGAATACTATATTGCCCGGCTTATAAATAATAATAATAGTCAGTGTGGTCACATGCACAGAACAATTCTGATTAAAGCATTAATCAGAGTATTCAGAATGCTGAAAAAAACTCAGTTTACCAGTTTATGCCAGGTGAGCATGCAGAAATCAAATTTAAATTGGAGTTACATGACAATTTCTAATTGGAGTACGGTAAATAGTCAAACTGCAATCCAATTATCTGTTTGCAAGCAACCGCACTGAGTGTTCTCCAAGGGCCCTAACGATCAATGCTGTCTGCACCCTCAAGGTGATGATACACAGGGCAGGGCACGTTTTTAAGCAATGTTGCCAGGCAACAACATGATTTGGTCCTAATTTATAGATGGGATGAGGACAAAAAGGGTTGCCTGCTGTTGATCTATTGTCCTTATAAACTTTTGTCACCCAATATCAGTGATAAAGTGCCCAAACCACATCTGTTAGTAACATTGCCTGGAAAACATTGCTGAGAAACTTGCCCAGTGCATAATCATCTTTAGAATCGTCCTAACTTGTAACCAAGCACCCGCTCTCTCTGTTGTCCTGGTTTAGGTGGTACTACTCCAGCTCCCACTCCAGCTCCCACTCCAGCTCCCACTCCAGCTCCCACTCCAGCTTCAACCGCTCATGGCTTGCCGTCCAGTGGCACATCCCTGGTGGTGTGCGTGCTTGTTGCCATTTTCCTTCAACTGCTGAGCCAACACTGAGGCTATACACAAAAGGGATGTCATCCTCAACTTCCCGTTAAAACTGCAGAATGTGAATGGAACCGAGTACCATTTATTTGTTTCTGCGACTGATTCAGGTTTTAGGGGCCATTAAAAAATGAATTTATTTTTGTTGTTTGTACTGGGTTAGTATTCTGTCGTTCAGTCTTCTCAGTTGTACTCTGAAAAACATCTGAATTGATCTATGTTGTTTAAAGACAAAATATTTTGATTGAAGTAAATGAAGCTCTGTTGTATATTTTAAATTAACTGTACATATTATTCTTCCTTAATGTGGGTTGTTGTACTGTATGTTTCTTGCTTGAACAAGATGTGTCATTACTTAAAGATGCGTAGGCCTATTTGAGGTGTGTGAAAACAAAACATTATGTCAGCATCTTATTTGTATGTCTAGGCTTTTTGTCCTTGGGTTTTTTCTTTATTTTGCCTAAATTGAATGTATTTTCGTTAACTTGCACTATTCCGTGCATTTTCATGCACTATGAATGTAGATTTCATTTTCACTGTACATTAAACAAAACTACGAATTGTGAATTATTGCTTGAAATATTTATTTGATCGAATGTTTATGTATGCAACAAACATAACGGGTAAATGGTAAACTAAAAAGTCAGTAAGGCAGCCAGTAAGTAAGTCAGTCAATAATGTTCTTTGCAATGTTTCTCGGGGAACTTGAACTGACTTCATAACCAGGAGGGAGGCGAGCCCTCTGTGCGTCGTTTGACTGGAGCATACGCCAGTCATGTGACCATTAACGTCAACGACGTAATGGCAGCCTCCTGTTTTGCAAGTGAACACAAGGAACAGTAGAGTTTAAATAACACTTTTGGTTACAAAGAATCACATCTTAAGAGGTAAATGACTTAATGTTCAGTGGTGTATGTCGATATTTTGGCTCATCTGTTCCGAAAATGAGCTAGATGGCGCAATGCCGACTTCGAATGAATGGCGTTGTTTTGTTTTCTGAGGAAGCCCTCGCTTGCCTGCATGCCATGTTGATCATGCTATGCTACTCTTACAACTGAGCTGCGCTCAGCTAAACTCGTGTTGTTTGTATAGTGTAAGGTAACAGTTTTGCGGGATTATTTTGGCAGATACAAATGTCTTTCCTCGTGTTATCCCTGTGTCACGAAAAAACTAACATTTTAAGTAGATGGCCTCTGTTTACTATGGGGTAACGGTGAAGTGGGGTGCCACACCTTCCATCCATATGAGCGGCTGATATATTAAAATCATTCGCTCCTGTCTTAAATCGCGGTTTTTGGGCTCAAATGAGCACTGTGAGCATTTCCATCTGGTGTATTTGATGTCCAAGAACGACTTGTGAGGTAAAAGTCAAAAACAAAATAGTTCTCATTTCCAGTAAACACTGTATGACTTCAGCCAATCAGTGAGCTCTGCGATGCGTCTGGTTATCTGATTGGATGATATTCCAAGCCCAGGACAAATATGAGAATAAAGGTTGCTTAAATCGTCGAAATGTGTTCTTCTCTATAAAGTGATATTTGAACGAGTCCTTCGTTTCAGTGTGTGAAAAAAATGTTTTAATGTCGATGCAAGTAATACAAGATTTTATAAAAAACCTTTTACTGGCGTGAATAGGGTCAGGTATCTCTTGTTGAATAGTTTATTGCCTAAATTGAATCATAAGTGTCAATGTTTAACTAAAAGAGTGTTGGAGCCATTGGATACAGCTTGCTGGCAGACTTAAAGGTTAAAGATCTTAGACTGCTGACTTTGAGCTCCACGTTTCCTTGGTAGTTTCTCGGTCTTGCACAGAAATATCATGGGTTCAGGTAATCGTTTCGTTGCCTAGTTTATATTAATTGATATAGTAAGTGTATTTTCCTTACAAATTCATTCTTATTATCAAGCCTTTTTTTCCCAACTTTTCACAATGTGACAATTAGTCGACTGATATACAGCCAACTACATCCAACTGTCAATTTTGTCTGTTTGATCTGTTAGCAAGGATTCTCTATGGATTTTTGGTCTAATTATATGTATAAAGTAACAACATGATAAATTATTAATAACTTACAGGGGTGGGACACTAGCATGTGTTTTACTTATTAATTTGTTTCTGACTTTGTGCCAGCTATGGAAATACCAGTACATCCTCTTTGAGTTGTTGGAAATTCAATATATCTGTGTCTGTGTATATCTATTGTATTAATTTTTAAACGTGATCATGTAAAATGTTATAGCTCACATAGTTTGCTGTATGCCTTAGTTTTCTATGCCTGAGTCTGCTGTTGGCCGGTAGCCATCTTTAACGGTGTGGCCATTCTGCAGATACTGCCATGTCCCCAAAGATCACTGTGGAGTTGCTACGGCAACTCCGCCAGGCTATGAGGAACACCAAGTACCTCAAGGAGCCAATCCAGGCCTACATAGTACCGTCTGGAGATGCCCATCAGGTAAGCCCAGCGCAGAAGCCTCATCAATCATGTAGAAATGTTGATGTTATATCTATCATGTCAAATACCGATGTACAGTGTCCAGGTTCGTATGAAATGTGTGAAACTGTTTTTTATTAAAAACTGTTTATTGAAAAAAGCTCAAAGTCTGTTTTTAAAACACAAAACTGTAACAAATTATTTAATGAATCAGAATTCTATATTTGTCCAGTGTTTTTTGTCTAGTGATTTCTTATAGGGATTGTTCTTCTATAACAATAATAATATTATTAGTTTATCTTGAAAGTATTCTGTATGTGTCCTCCAGTTCTGTCTTTCCTGTACCCGTCTCTCTGTATATATCTCTCTCTTTCTTTCTCTCTCTCTCCCTCTCCCTTCCTCCCTCCCTCTCTCCCTCCTTCACTCTCTCTCCTTTTCCTGGTGCCCATTCTGTCTGGTCTCGCCCTTGTTCTCTCTGATCAT
This sequence comes from Setipinna tenuifilis, assembly GCA_030347295.1. Lineage (NCBI taxonomy): Eukaryota > Metazoa > Chordata > Actinopteri > Clupeiformes > Engraulidae > Setipinna > Setipinna tenuifilis. The sequence goes on from CM059281.1 coordinate 9,266,802, forward strand.
CTCTGATTAGCGCTGTTGTCTCTCAGGTCTTCTGAGCTCTGGTCGTGAGATGTGGAGAGTGTTGTCCAGCTCTGATTGCGCATGAGGTCGATCCCCTCTCTGTCACGTCTCACTCCTCCCCCACACACCCCTCAATCTCTCACTCACTCACTCGCTCACTCACTCATTCACTCACTCTCTCTGTTATTTTCTTTTTCTCGCTCTTGTTATCGTGAGGGGATCACCCTGTCACGTCTCAGTCTTCCCACCCTCCCTTTCTCCCTCCCTCTCACTCGCTTTCTCTCTCTCACTCTTTCTCTTATTGTCTTTCTTTCGCTCTTGTTCACATTAGGTTGATCGCCTCTCTGTCTTGTCTCTCTCCTCCCACTCTCCCCTCCCTCCCCCTCACTCACTCACTCACTCCTGTTTTCTCTCTCATTTTCTTTCTCTTATTCTTTTTGTCTCTCTCTTGCGGTCTCTTTTTTTCCTGTTTCTGTCCACCCCTCCCTTCCTCTTATTTTCTATCTCCTCTGTCTCTCTTTCGCTGTCTCTCCTTTTCTGTTTTCTCTCATCCACCCATCCCTCCCACTTACCTTCCCATTTACCCCGCCCCCCTGTCTCTGTCTGTCTCCCTCTCTCCCTCCCTCCCTGTCTTTCTCATACGCTCTCGCTCATTCCCTTTCTGTGCCCTGAATGTATTGCAGAGCGAATACATTGCCCCCTGTGACTGCAGACGTGCATTCATCAGCGGCTTCAATGGCTCGGCAGGTGAGGCCCACTCTTTGTGCCACCCCCCCAATGCTCTCAGGCCTGCCGATCAAAGGGGTGCGGCCATGGGGAGTAATATAAGCATGGGTCACATGATGAGCTCAGGTGTCCTCAGGTCTGTGAGACCAAAATAGGTCGATTCAGGTGTAAATACTGTCAGATGGGATCATGATAGGCGGTTTACACTGACCAGGGTCTTTGAGGAGTGGCTAATCACAACACTGATCAGCGTACTGTTGTAGGTGCCTTTTTTTTTCTTTTCTCACAGATCAGTGCCAACTCAAGAGTGTGGGCACGTAAATGACCGTTTTCATTGAAAAGTAACAGTTGGCTGTGGTCCCACACGACTGACAAAAAAAACATCATCCTAGCAAACAAAGGCAACCTGAGAGGTTGTGGGAAAAAGCTTGCTCATGCTGTTGTGCCCATGCCAGCTTAGCTGGGTATTACTGCACTTACGTAGTGCTTTAGTGACCTAAGACTGAGAAAAGGCATATTGACCATCAGCTGAATCATACTCCTAAATATCGATATTGACATCAGACATGACAAAATTCAAAGGTGTCAATGCTAGCTTCAAAAAGTAAAAACCCTGCTGAGATTCTTTTCTGCCTGTGCACTTCACTAACTAGCTGATATCTGTCTGACTGATTTGTGTGCTCATTAGTGTAAGCTGGTTCAGAAAATGGTTGGATCAAATATGTGGCAGGGTTTTTACTTCCTGAAACGGGGACTGAGTTGATCAGTTGACCTCTAAAATATATATCAACACAGTTTATGTGGTCTCCCATGGCTGTCAGGCCTTCTGGTAAAACTCTGTTGTCACGTCTGTTACTGGCAATAAACTTGTTTATGGTTGAAATGATTTCATAACGATGACTTGTGTGTTCTCGTGCAGGCACCGCCATCATCACAGAGCAGCATGCTGCCATGTGGACTGACGGACGCTACTTCCTGCAGGCCAGCCAGCAAATGGACAACAACTGGACCCTCATGAAGATGGGTGAGGCAGGAAGAAGAGCAAATCACCATGACATCACCATAAATTACCATATCATACTTGTTGGCTCACCTCCACAACACACCTGTTCTTAGTGCTCCAGTACAGTTGATACTCAGGTCTGTAAGGTTATCAAAGTGCTTGTGCAAATCAAGTCCAATTGCTTACAACATAGCACTCTCACTACCAAGACCTGGATGAATAAGGATCTTAACAGATATATCTGTGAGGTTATTTTAGGTGAGGTTATGAAAATGATGTACAGTGTATATGTACCGTAGGGCTCCGACAAGGCTTTCTTTTTATATTTGAGTATCTTAAGAAGACTATTACAGTAACAACCTTGTGGTTACCCTGATGTACATTTAGAATAGATATGCTTTCACTCTCTGCATTATTTTTAATGTTGAAAAACTTTATTTGTACTTTATGCCCATGCCACAGCCACCAGAACACACTTTGTATGCCCGTGTTGCTGTATTTTGGTATTTGAGAGTGTGTGAATGTTGGCATTTGGAGACCAAGGCCTAGTAAATTAAAATGTTCCAAAAGTGGTATTCATCTGTAGAATGAGCAAGTAAACTGGTAAACCACCACACACTGACATAGACATAACTATTAATTATTCATTTTGAGTGAACACCTCACACTTTTCTCTGACATACCAGCACCTGGAGTAGTAACTGTGCATGTATTTGTACCCATATTACACTGACATTCATCTGTGTTTCAAGGAGGAAGGTAAATGTGTTGTTATTTTAGTGTCAGGTAACAAGCATGTTCTTATCTCCTCCTCTGATCTCCCCCAGGGCTGAAGGAGACTCCATCTCAGGAAGACTGGCTGATCAGCGTCCTACCAGAGAACTCCAGGGTTGGTGTTGACCCCTGGATCATCGCTGCTGGTCAGTGTGCTCTCTACTCATAAATAGTGTTGGGTAACCCGGCTTCAGAAGTTACAATCCCATACAACCCACTATTTGTTCCAGCTATTTACGGCTAATTAGTTAAATCACCTGCTTCTACTTGTGCCATCTGTGCACTTAAAACAGGTGATTTCACTTATTAACTGATTGAGAGAATTGCTGGAACAAATTGTGGTTATGGAAATTAGGGTTGCCACCCATCCCGTAAAAAAATACAGAATCGTCCTTAAATTGGCAGTTAAAGGTTTCATCCCGTATTTAACTGATACGGGACGCGATTTGTTCCGTATTTACATGTCTGTTGCATACATATCAACACTAAATCTAACGACTCAGAGCTGTGCGTACTGGTTCTCTCTCTCTCCTATGTGTGTCTGTGTCAACTAAGCACACTCCACTCTATCTGTCGTCATGCTGTGTGTTTGTGCCTGGTTGCCTGCGTGCAGTGTCACGGTTGCGTAGAGACAGACAATGTACCCGGCCCCTGATACAAATAAAAAAAAAACCACTGCACCAGCACCTGTGACTCCACCGCATCCTCGAAAATGCAAACGACTTAAAAAATACAGACATAAGTGGGAAGAGGCCCATTCTTGGCTGGGCTAAGTCAGTATGGAGATGCCTTCAAATCTAATTGTACAGTATGTAGCAGACATCCCAACCTGCATAAAGTAATTTCAGGGAGGTCAACAATGCATGCAGAATAAACAGATAGTTCCAAACAAACCACAAGCTGTTATTGTAATTTACAAGTTTACTAAAATACATTAAAACTATGTTTTAAATAATCATTGTATGTCTTATTTTCTTATCTTGAATAAATTATAATATAGCACTGTGCACAATACATACAAAAATAAACACTGTTAAAATCTATAATTTTTCACAGTAAATAGATGGTTGTGGGCAAATTGGGCTGTATGTGGCCCTTGAACATAAATGACTGACACGCCTTCTCTAAGCACTCTCAGCACTTAGAATTGTTATCAAGTTTAGTTCTTTCATTCTACCAATATAGGACGTGTCAGAACCATGGAGATTTTATGACGGGGTAGGGGGCGTCCCTTATTTTCATTTCTGAAAGGTGGCAACCCTAATGGAAATGTAACTTCTGAAGCTGGATTACCCAACACTGTTATAAAGTTGCTCAGTTTTGGCTGTTGAGATCAGCCAGTATACAGGGTTGCACAGCCACTGTTCACTGCTATTTGGATGATTACCATGTGCTCAAATGGTGCAATGATCTAAACAAAGTTTCAGTTTAAACCAAACTCTGAAACAAGAGCAACATTTGGCACAAGCGGCAAACTTCCAGCTAAAGCTTAGCCCTGCTTCACATTAGCATGTTACATAACAGCTGTAATGGAGTAGCAATGCTACCTTTTGACTTTCATTTTGCTGTGGATGTTAACAGTGTTGCGGTGTTCATGTTCACATTCAGTGCGCTTGTCATATGAGCGTCTGAAGTACATTTCAATTGCACTGTGTTTGGTGTACAGTTTCTGTGCAGAGTCATATTTTAAGTGGCCGGTGCAATGGAAAAAGATCTGGCGGTAGCAATGCGCTAATATTGCAACACAACCCTACTAGTCACCAAATGAAACTGCTGAAGGTGTGTATTGTGCACCTTTATACCCATCTCTTTTAGAGGATATTATAACAAGACTCACCAAAAAGGGTCTATATGTAAAATTGTGTCCAAAACTGGCATTGAAAATTCAGAAAAGTATTGTTCTCTCTCTCTAGGGGCAAGAGGCGGAACACAAAATCAGAGCAAACATAATTTGTGTGCTGTAAATTATGTTCAAAAATGGCTGTACCACTGTTGTCAGTAAAATCAATATTCACGGTTATAGTATTTGCTAGAGACACACAGCACTATTTTTGTGGTTGATCTAAGACCAAACATGCAGCTGCATTCTGAATCATCTGTGAAGGTTTCATCGCACATGCAGAGACGCTGGCCTGAAGTGCACTATAATAATCCAGTTTTGAAAGAACCGTAGCCTGTAGTCCAGAAGTCCAGTATGATATTATGTAAGATAAGGTCTTATCTTCTTAATATTGTGCAGTCTAAATCTACGAGACTTGGTGACTGCAGCAATATGTTCAGAAAAAGTAAGTGTATCGTCAACTGACAACCAAATTATGTGCGGACTTAGGGAGATTCAGTGAGGAAAAAGTCAGACTTGACATCAGTTTGGAAAATTGTTAGGAAATACAAGCAGCTAAATCTGGAAGAGATTAAATTGCAAGTGACAGTTACAGTAAATTTAACATGTTTCCTTGGTGTTCTCTGATGACATATTAGGACCATTTTATGACAACTTCCTATAAGTGATAAGGAACCTTTAACAGATTTCTGAATTATTCCCTGTCCATTATCCCCTGCTCTGGTTGTCATATCGTTGGCATTGCAGTCTAGCCTACAAATCTAGACGTACCCTAGCGGTAGCAATTGAAATGTCTATCCTGCGTACAGTTTAGCCACGACCCATTGAAGCTCTGTAGCTTTTCTCCCAAAACTGGATGGAGCAATCACATCGCTGTATACTTGAAGATAGTTGCTGGGTGGGCTTAACACGATGATGACAGGGCTGCGACAGTGCACTGGTGTAGTGCTATGGTAAACAAGTTTGATGCTCTGATTGGCCATAGCACTATCCTGTTGCATGCAGAAGCAGTTTGAAAAGACAACCATTGATGCCGCCCCATGAATTGCGTCTGGCCTATCCATCGTGGCCAGATCACACAATTTGATGTGGGCTGGCTTGTCAGGTTAATTGAAATCAGTAATTCAGTCAAATTTCAGTGTCTTTAATCTCTGGTGATATATCAGGACCATTTTCTGAGTACTTCCCATTAATATCCTAGTTTATATAGCACCTTTAGTGTCAGTGTCTGTGTCGGTGTCCTCTTTTGTAAGTCACTTTGAAAAGCTTCTGCTAAGTGTAATGTAATGTAACCTTTAACTGACCCCTGACCTCTCACCCTGTTATCCCCTTTTTTCTCATCAGACCAGTGGAAGAACATGTCCAAGGCGCTGGAGAGTGCAGGGCACGCCCTGGTTGCTGTTGAGGACAACCTAATCGATGCGGTGTGGGAGGACCGGCCGCCACGCCCCAGCACGCCACTCATCGCCCTGGGCCTCAAGTACACCGGTAAGCTCGGCCTCATCACCGCTTCCTTGGCCAGTTTTACCAAGCGGTGGAAAGACCTACAGAGGAGTTAGTCTTTTTGTCTTATTTATTTTATTTTACTCTCTTACCTTTTTACTGTGAAGCACTTTGGTTTTAAATGTGCTATACAAATAAATTACTTACTTACTTACTTACTACAGAGGAGTTAGAGTCAATGTTTCACCTGTGTTCATGTGTGATGTGTGGTATGTCCTGTGTGGTATGTCCTGTGTGGTATGTCCTGTGTGGTATGTCATGAGTGATGTGTCCTGTTTTTGTAAGTCGCTTTGGATAAAAGCATCTGCTTACTGGATAATGAAAGGATAATAAGGTTTCATGATAATAGGGACATATGACAGAAGAATTTGAAGTTAAAATACGAAGTAATGTCTAGTTGGAACAGCATATGGAAATTGGAATGTATTAAAAATAACATAACACTTAAAAAAAAAATCTTAATTTAAAATGTAAAACTAAGTAGTGTGTCAGCAAAACTTCTCACTAAGGAGGTGGGATAGTGAGTCCAGTCTTGCAGCACTTAAAAGAGTTACAGTCCGAACAGAAACATTATTGTTCAGTGATGCAAATATCTGCTTTTCTAGTCTCTGCCTTTGTAATTATTTTCAGAAGCGATCAGCAAATCTGTTTTGCAGAAGTGACGCTACAGACACTGATTATTGTTAACAATAGGATATTGTTAATCTCAAAAGTCACAGGTGTTCTATGTTATATCAGTTCCTTTAGACACCCCTGTAACCACATTTAATTTGATCTGTAAAAGAGGAAGGCACATTAGGGTGTGAAACTAAACTAATTTCGGTTCCTTCGTTTGCTGTTGTTACAGTTGAGAATTGTTCTTAGTTATTATGCACATTTATTGTCACACTTAAGCCATGTGTGGGCATACTTTGCAGAGCAGAATGTCCTTAAATAGACATACAAATAGGATGATATCAATGATGTCATTGATATTGCAATTAGTGTTTTGTTTACAATTTACAGATTCCAAGACACATACAAAACAGTACATACATGCATACAAACATTGAGCATTCTTTCAGATGATCCTTATGATTGGATGTTGTTTTTGCTTTGGTTTTGCCTTAAATTATGAAATGACCTACATAGTATTTTAGGTTTATTATTCATCACCACATTGTGTCAACTTTCATCTAATGTTCTGTTATGCTTGGTCAAAATAACATGCTATTGATAACATGCTATTTTTTCTGTAAGAAGTGCCATTGAACATTGGAAAAAGCAATTTAACGAAAGCTGATGATGTTGTCATGGCTACAGGTTTGACCTGGCAGGACAAAGTCACCACGGTGAGAGCAAAGATGGCCGAGAGGAAAATATCCTGGTTCATCGTCACGGCGCTGGATGAAATTGCATGTAAGCATTTCTTCTTTCAGGTGCTGCTCAGGGGAAAAACCCTTCTTTAACTTTTGTTTTTTTCTTTTTAACAAGGAACAAGATGGCCTGATTTCTGGTGCATAGTTGTGTCACTCCTGAGAAAAAAAGCAAAACAGCACAGTGCTGATAGCGGAAGCAGAGGGCTTGTGTTGGCTCTTTGTGTGTGTGTGTGTGTGTGTGTGTGTGTGTGTGTGTGTGTGATGCTGGCCTAATCTACACTACTGGTCAAAGGTTTTAGAACACCACACTTTTTCCAGTTTTTAATGAAAATTCAGTTTATTGTGTCATTGCACTCTAAAAATGAAAGCAAGGGACAAATAAGCAATTTAAGTTGGGGAAAAAAAAAAACATGAAATCAATTTATAAACCAAAATGTATTCTAAACTTTTGACTTATCAAAGTAGCCACCTGAGCATACTAGTGGCATTCTTTCTGCAAAAGAAATCAAATATTCTTCAGAAAGTTCTTCCAAAGTTTGTTGCAGAAGTTCTCATAAATGTGTGGCACTTGTAGGTTGCTTGACTTTCACTCTTCTGTTCAGTTCTTCCCAAACCAGCTCGATGGGGTTTAAGTCTGGAGATTGTGCTGGCCACTCCATGTTTTCAAGCTTACCATCTTGTTCTTTTTTCCTGAGGTAGTTTTGGCATACTTTGGACTAGTGTTTTGGGTCATTTTCTTGCTGTAGGATGAACCTCTGACCAACTAGGGGCATACCAGAGGGTATTGCATGGCGCTGCAGAATGCTGTGGTAGCCATGTTGGTTGCTTGAAGTTGTTGTCCTGTGAGCTGCCTATCACACAATTTGTTAACTCTTAGAGACATGTTCTCTGATTCAGTTGTGGCTTTGGGTCTGTCAGACCACTTCCTGTCAGTTTCCCCCAGTTTTTGAGTGACTTTTGATGGTGAAGAAAACTGTACTCACTGACACCTTGACTTTCTTTTGCAATTGTCCTGTAGGAAAGACTAACACTTTTAAGTGTTATGATGGTCTGGCTCTCTCCCAATGTTAATTGCCCCTTTCTTGCCATTTTTGTAGCATTACACTACTTTCTGCAGTGCAGAACTGTTCACCTGATGCTCCTGAGGGTCTGGTACCACAGTGTGTGTTTCAACACTGCTTTTATACCAACATTGGGTGTTGTAAGTAATCAAGAAAAGTTGGAACACCTATAGGAATTAGTAGCACTATCTGTCAAGGCTGATTTAATCTTCATTGCTGCTGATCAGGTAACCAACTTTGTGTTCCCTGAAAAAGGCCTTTTCTGTATAATTCTGAAATGTGCACTATTTTTCGTTTTTTAGGTAACCAATTTTTAATTTTTTTTACCTCTGGCTGTTCAGTACTTACCTTTGTAGCATATCATGGTATTCATTGAACTTTCACTACTTGAATTTACAATAAATAACTGGAAAAATTAGGGTGTTCTAAAACTTTTGACCGGTAGTGTATGTCCTCATTGGTCTGCTTCTTAATAGATGTGTAACTGTAATTGTTGTCATGCTTTCTCCCGTCGCGAAGCCTCCCGTAGTTTTCAGAATAATGCAGTCATAGTCTTAGACTTAGATCATCGCTGTCTGGAGAAGGTGTGTGTGTGTGAGTGTGTGAATGTGAATGAGCCACTGGGAGAAGGTTGCTGCGCCCTGGACCCCAGAGACAACTTACTAACCTTGGCAGCGGTGAAGTAAAACACTGTGCTGGTCAGCTATTTTAACATTTCCATCATATCAGTTAGTAGGATGTCATGATGCTCTAAGTGCAGAACTAGAAACCCAAGTAGGAGTTTTAGTGTTAGTTTTGGCTGTAGTTATTATGTCTAGTATTACAAAGTGGATGTTATTGTAAGAGTGGAAATCACTCTCTACTAGTTGACTGTTGTGTTCTTCATAGTTGGCAGTTGAAATGTTTTGTTAAGACACACATGCTTTTGGTTGCCAGGTGTACCAGTAACCAGACGAAACCGGCTGTGACTGCATACTAAAAGCTTATAACCAAAACAAGAAAATGCAAAAATCATATCGTGTCATGTTTTGGGTCACGGTGTTCCACATGCTCCGTAGTTGGGCCTCTGCCACCTTTGCTGAGTGTTGATTGATCACGACTCGGCTCCTTCCTTATGACGGGGTTCCTCCCCAAGCTGGCCCTCAACCGGTCTAATGGGCCTCTTGTGCTAAATTGGGCTGGTTTTAGGATAATAGTGCCGCGGTAATTAAGCCTGATTTGGATTGCCTGGCAGGTCACTTTTGGTTTCAAGTGTGCCAGTGGCGGTAGAGATTGTCCCTGCGACAGATCGCCAACTCATGTGTTCACGTTTACGTTAGTCGCAATCTCAATAAATTAGAATATTGTGGAAAGGTTCATGTATTTTTTTTTAAAAATTCAGTTAATGAAGTCAAACACTGATTTCATAAGCTTAATGAAAAATGTGAAAAACTAACAAAAAATACTGTATTACACTGATTCTTTACACAATGTGAAATGTGCAATAATACAGTGTGGGTTTTTCATACCCTGAAATTTTATCTCAGTGTGTATGTCCAATTTTAGTTGCAGTAAATCAAAAAACTAGCTTTGAAGGGTTTATATATTGGAGTGTTGTTTCCTGATTAATAGTATTAACATTTAACATAACAGTTTTGACATGGAATGCAAGATGCTGCTTCCTTTGTATCAGTCAGAGCAGCTCTCTACAGTTTTGATGTTGGCAACGGTATCATGGTGTTATTAATCATACAGCTGCCATAGAGTGTTTTCAAAATACTGCCCAGGCCAGCTATTTGTTTGCTTTAATACTGATGATTACAGCCTACAACTGATAAAAACCCAAAAAAGTCAGTATGTCAGGAAATTACAATGTTGCATCAGCCCAGTGTAAAAAAGGGGGTTTTAATACAAAAATATCAGCCTTTTAAAGAGGATGTTTATGATTGAATTTAATTGAAGTAATTAATCGTTGATACAAAATACATGGTTGAACTATTCCACAATGTTCTGGGTCTTTGACATGGGCCTGTACTAACAAGAGTCTTGCAAACGTCAAGGCTTTTTCTATGACATTATTCAAGCTTGTGAAGTTGCTGGAGTTGTCATTATCTATGTTGTGTTTTTGTGGTCTCTGTTAATGTGTTTCAATTGCTTTTGTAGGGCTTTTTAACCTGCGAGGATCAGACATTGAGTACAACCCTGTCTTTTTCGCTTACGCCATTGTCGGGCTGAACACCATCAGGTAAAAAGAGCCCAAGGCACTTTGTTGTTTTGCAACATTTTTTTCTCCTACCACAGACATTTAGGAAGTCTCACCCAACCTTCTAGTTTTAAACAATGCTGCCAAGGCCAAAGGCCAAGGCACCCTACAGGCGGACAATTCAATTGTCATAAAACCGGCGGACAAAGGTGGAGCCATTGTTATCCAAGACAATGAAACATATCGTCCGGAAATAAAAAGACAATTGGATAACACGGAATTCTACACTGCCTTGCCAACTGACCCCACAATCAGATTCCAAAGTAGGATAAAACGAACACTGAATGCTGCACTAACGAGTGGTGAGATCAACAAGGATGAGTTTGATTTTCTATATCAACAACATCCCATTAGAGCATTGTTTTACACGTTACCTAAGGTTCATAAACGATCAGGAGATAACATCCCAGGGCGGCCGATTGTTGCAGGCTGCCAGTCCCTTACAGAACCCATTTCGCAATATGTGGATTACCACATCAAACCACTTGTTTGCGCACTTCCATCATACCTAAAGAACACTACTGACTTCCTTAACAAAATTCAATCAGTAAACATATGTGATTCTGATTTGCTGTGCACTGTTGATGTAACCAGCCTTTATACGAACATCCCTCACGATTTAGGTCTGGATGCTCTTGACTATTACCTCAAGACTAGAGATAACAGCCAACCCCCGACCAAATTGTTGTGGGATCTGGCCCACACCATCCTCACCATGAACACTTTTCTCTTTGAGGACACTTTTTATCATCAGATAAAGGGCACAGCTATGGGCTCTCCATTTGCCCCAAATTATGCCAATCTCTTTATGGGTAAATTTGAAGAAGACTTTGTGTATAACAACAACGAGTTCAGTCAATATCTTAAGTGCTTTTTTCGTTACATTGATGATTGCTTTTTTGTGTTTAGTGGGTCTGTTGAGACGTTACATGCATTCCATGGGTACCTTAACACCAGGCTTGAATCCATCAAATTCTCATTAGAATTTAACACTGACACAATTCCCTTTCTGGATGTGCAGGTTAACAGAACCGGCCTGAATTTAGAGACTTCAGTCTATCGCAAGGCAACAGACAGAAATAGCCTTCTAAAGCACAGTAGCCACCATCCACCGGCCATGAAGAGATCTTTGCCTTATAGTCAATTTTTACGCGTGCGGAGAATCTGTAGCACCGACGACGAATTTGAAAATCAGGCAAAAATTGTTTACGAACGCTTCATTAACAAAGGCTACAGTGCTGATAATTTAAACACATGCCTGATGAAAGCGCGAGAATCGGTGCGCAGTACCCTATTGGAAAAGCAGGTGCGCAAAAATGAAGAACCACGTATAGCTCTGGTTAACACATTTTCCCCCTTCTCCAACGACATAAAAAACATAGTCAAAAAACACTGGCACATTCTATCAAGTGACCCAACCGTAGGACCATCTTTCTCTAACCCTCCAAGATTCGCTTACAAAAGACAAAATAATCTGCGCGATTCATTGGTCAAAGCGGACACATACACGCCACCTCACAACTGGCTACGCGACCTCCCCCCTGGTAACTTTCCCTGCCGAAACTGTGTTAATTGCAATGCCATGACAAAAGGCGACACCTTCTCGCATCCACGCACTGGCAAAGTGTTTAAGGTGAAGGGGAGAATTACATGCCGCACACCCTCAGTTGTATACATGTTAAAATGCCCTTGTGGCCTGTGCTACGTGGGTAAAACGAACAGAGAACTTCGGCTGAGGATTACTGAACACAAGAGCAGCATAAGGCGTAAATGTGAAACATCCCCTGTTGCACGTCATTTCAATGGCATGGGTCATGATGTATGCAGCCTGAAATTCCAGGGCCTTGAACTGGTTAACCAGCACAGACGGGGGGGCGACAGGGAACGCACTTTATTACAGAGAGAAGCATTCTGGATCTTCACGCTCCAGACGGTGCACCCTAGTGGTCTTAATGAAGAACTGGAATTAAACTGTTTCCTTTGAGTCAGGTCTTTATATGTGATAAGGACATGTTTATATATATATCACCTATGGGTTTTATATGGTACTGATTAACGTCCATGATTGTTATATATATATATATAAATATATATATATATATATATTTTTTTTTTTCTTTGTTCTTTTCCTTTTGTCACTATTATCACACTTAATGTTTATACTGCACTTTGTTCTATACTTACGTGGCAATTAGCTGACGTCATGGCTGGCTTTTGTTTTAAAAAAGCACACCTTGCCTACATCCTCTGTAAGACACTGAGGAAGGCCGCTGGGCCGAAACGTCTGTCTTCATGCTGACCCATTAAACAAGAACAAGAACTATAACCGAGAGTGCGGCTTTCTATCTACAAATATACTATTTCCAGTTGCCCGCACCCGAAGACGCTGATAAAAAAACTTTTTGGAGTTGAGCGCACTTTTCAAAAAAGACAAAGGCCAAGGCTTCTCATCATTCAGTTAAAAATTAGCAAATTTAGTTATTGGTAAATGTAAGCTAGGTTTTCCTATTCTCAACTTAAAAGTCAAATCAATGGAAAAATTTCCATGACTCTTGTATGTAGTGCCGATTAATTCATAGCTCTACTTTCACTGTGACATAGGCCTACTTATGACAGTTACTACATACCGGTATTTATGTATACTTTTCCGGATGTTCATAATGTAGTGTGTATCCTTGTGCATTGGTCTATTCTGTTTTCTTGAACTGATTCCCATCTTTTTTACTCTCCCCATTCACACGTGCACGCAAACACATACACAACACACACACACGCAAACACATATACCTACACAACACACACACACACACACACTAACACTAACACACACCTACACACACACCTACACACACACCTACACACACACCTACACACACACCTACACACACACCTACACACACACCTACACAACACACACACACACACAATAACACACACACACACACACCCCAAAACACCCACCCCACCCTCCAGGCTCTTCGTGGACCAGAAGCGCCTGGCCGAGCCGGCCATCCGTGAGCACCTGCAGCTGGACGCCCCGGGGCGGCCCGAGCTGAGCGTGCAGGCGGCCCCCTACGAGCTGGTGCACACCGAGCTGCAGGCCATCTGCGCCGGCCTGGGCCCCAAGGACAAGGTGTGGATATGCGACAAGGCCAGCTGCGCCCTCACCCAGACCATCCCCAAGGTAGGTTAGGTTTGGGATTGTTTGATAAGTTTGCTTGGGGTGACATATAATACTGCTTCTGTCGTGACAAAACCCAAGGTAGGTTAGGGTTTGGCATTGTTTAAAGGCTTGTGGTGATTAGGGCTGCCACGATTAGTCATGTTTATGTCGACGAACAAAATCGTCGACAACTAATTTAGTAGTGGACGCGTCGTTTTTTTTTTTTTCTTTACTTTGCTTTTGTCTCGAAATTGCCACTGCAGCTTCCACACTAGGGCTGCCACAAACGGTTATTTTGATAGTCGACTAATCACAGATTATTTTTGTCGATTAATAATTGGTGATTAGTCGACTATCAAAATAACCGTTTGCCTTAGTGGTGATATATAATATTGCTGCTGTCGTGACAAAACCCTAAGTCCATTTTTTTCCCTTTGTTAAATAACACTATAGGTCGGTCTTCCTGTTGGTCTGTGACTTTCTTAAATATTTAACATGCAAGCACATGACCATGTGTCAAGATGTAATACCAACTTTTGGTCTCAACTTGCTGAAACAAATTTATTTTGGGCATACAAGATTTTCACCCGACAGCAACGATATTTGTGTATATATACACATTCTGTGCATATAACTCATCCAAGTAAAACACACTTATTAGTGACACGCTAAAGTCTGTAACATGCTGCTTTCTAAATGGCTTTGTACTCCTCCCCCTTGCCCTCCCACACACATATACACAATGGCACACAATGTTGTGCACATACACATTTTAGTTTTCACACAGACAGACATACACATGCATGCACACATGCATGCACACATACACACACACACACACACACACACACGTGAATACACCTGGAGCAGTGGGCTGCTAAGTGGTGTTCTTTGTGGTTGGTGTTGGGAGTTGAACCTGTGACCCTATGGCTGTGTATGGGTCTAACCTGCCAATGATGGGGGTCATGGCACACTGGTAATGTAGATTAGTAGAATTTCCTGTTGATCAGGTTTGGGGGAAGGGGGTGTTATAAACAAAATGCCCAGGTGTGGAATCCTGCTTACAAAATATGATTTTCATTTCCTTGTCAACAAGAATATAGAAACTATTTCTCTCACTGGAAACATGAACGCCAGGCGCATGACATTAATATAAGAATTTAAAAAAATTTTTTTTTTTTGCTTTGCACCTGTATGCCTACGTGTCTATGTACATGTGTGAAGCAGAGACTAGTTACTGGGAATCTAAATGACAGGTGGTTCACACAGTGTGCCTTTCTTCCTGCCCAGTGACTTTTTGGCTCTGCAGGTGTGTGTGTGTGTTTGAGAACTGTTTATTTGTAGTATGTATC
Source organism: Setipinna tenuifilis (assembly GCA_030347295.1). NCBI lineage: Eukaryota > Metazoa > Chordata > Actinopteri > Clupeiformes > Engraulidae > Setipinna > Setipinna tenuifilis. The sequence goes on from CM059281.1 coordinate 9,281,824, forward strand.
TGTTGTGTTCTCTGTTGTCTTGATGACTGTCATTGTCATTCTTTTGCCTGAGAGTTTGGTATTGGGCTTGTATCCCTACACAATAGCCTAGTTCAAGTTGATTCATTAAAGTAAAGGGTGTGCGTGTGTGTGTGCGTGTGCGTGTGCGTGTGCGTGTGCGTGTGCGTGTGCGTGTGTCTGTGTCTGTGTCTGTGTCTGTGTCTGTGTGTCTGTGTGTCTGTGTCTGTGTGTGTGTGTGTTATTCACACTCTTTTCTTCAACAGATGCACAGGACTCCCATCCCCTACACTCCCCTCTGCCTTGCCAAGGCTGTGAAGAACGCCACAGAGATCGAAGGCATGAGGATGGCTCACGTGAGTGAAGTGCTGTGCTACACTGGCACAACTGGGAAAAAAAACACCCATACTGTATGCTGGGTTAGGATTTATTCCAAGTGATTTCAGTTCACATTATTTTATGGGGGTACATTACTGTTAATGTTTGTAATAATGTCTGCTAAGTGTAATGTAGCATTAAGTGAATTTAAAACAATGAACTCTGAACTGTCAGCCAATTCTGCTATGGAGTGAAGCCTGTCCTTAAACTAGGCCTCACTGATGCTCTGTTTACTGCTTCATAGTTTTATCAACATAAAATCGAATAAAAATCGATCCAGATGCAGTATGTCCTCAGACACACACATGTGGTTTGAGTTAATGCTATAGGGAAGCGCTTAACCCAAAGCAGTGTGTCTTTTTTGGCATCACCTAATAGTCACCACTTTGTAGACTGCACCTGCAAAAGGCTCTTCCTTCAGTGGAGTCTTGATGTCCAAAACTGATCCACACATGCAGCATTTCCTTATCCTGATAAACCAGCCCCTCGTACTTCATTTCATTTTGTAGAGAGGCCTGATCAGATCTGCCTTTACCCAATCTCTAATGTCTGGTCCTGACGCATGCAATTTGTCTGGCTATAAGCCTGCCTATGCACTACAATTCAAATGTAGCACGCAAAGTCAATGTGATCACTCACAAACACTCCCTCTTTCAATGGACAAACCCTCTGTACAAAATGAAATGAAGGACGAGGGGCTGGTTTACCAGGCTAGCATTTTCTCTGATCCTTTTCCTTAAGAGCTGTATCACCATGTCCTTTAAAAAGTACTTAATCAAATCAAGTTTTAAAGTTCATTTGTCATCAAACCACTCCTCAAAATTTACTGATGAATCAATCAAAAAACTGGACCTGTATGATTCCACTTGCGTGATTCTTTTGTGTGACCCTCTGTACAGAATGAAGTGAAGCACAAGGGGCTGGTTTCCCATGCTGGCATTTTCTCTGATCCTCCCCCTTAAGAGGTGTATCACTGTGTCCTTTGAAAAAGTACTTCATCAAATCGTTTTAAAGTTCAACCAGTTCAACCAGTCATCAGAGTTTAATGATGAATCAATCAATCAATCAATCAATCGTTAAAAAAACTGGTCCATCAGGCTTTTCTCAGTTCTTTCAACTGTATGATTCCACTGGTGTGATTCTGGCTCTCATTGTGTGTCTCTGACAGATCAAGGATGCCATCGCCCTGTGTGAGCTGTTTGCCTGGCTTGAGACAGAGGTACGCCCTGATACTCAAACCGGCGGGCACATTCATCATCTGTTCATTATTATAAAAAGAGCTAGGCTAAAACCCTCTGGGCTCTTTTTAAAGGTTGTCTCTTACTGGTAGTAGTATTTTTTCAATTTATCGTCACATTTATATGCATAATACATACATATGCATAATACATACATCATACATTTATTTATCTTTATAATACATAATACATACATATGATACATATGCTGTCATATTTATTATCCGTTCATTATCCTAAACATTCCACCTAAAAAGACTATCTGGTCTCAGTTTGTCTCTCGACGTTTTATTTCAATTTATTTTCACACAACTCGTATGCCCTGATACACAGACCCGTTCACACTGTTTGGATTTGCGCTGAGTCACGCTGCTGACAAAGAGACTTAAGGGTGGTCTATTAGGTTTCAGCATCCACCATTGAGCTGCACAGTAATCCATCGCCTGCTCTATTGTAGCTGTAATTTTTCATTCAGGACAAATGGAATAGGCCTAGCTCATGTGACACTGTCACACATGCAGACCTTATGAGCCGCATTTGACGGGCCCCGCACAAACACGCACACATACGCAGACATGCACACAGACAAACACACATACATACACACACAGACAGACAGACAGACAGACAGACAGGCAAACACACATACATAGACACAAGTCGGCAGACAGACAGACTTGGCAAGCACCCTTCATTTTTTAAATGTCTCTTTCTTTCTCACACACACACGCGCACGCACGCACGCACGCACGCACGCACGCACGCGTGTCACCTCGTATGAAACTCGTATTTTTTTTAAATATTTTTTTTTAAACATTTTATTTGGTTGTGCCAAATTCCCATAGTGGTTACAGATGTGATAACGTGCTTTGATACAGTGTGTGAGCGTGAGGCTTTCCTACTCAGGTTTGTGTGTGTGTGTGTTTTCAACCTATGTGCAGATTCCTAAAGGCACCGTCACAGAGATATCAGCAGCTGACAAGGCTGAAGAGTTTCGCAGGTACAATCTGTTATCAGCATATCACACACACAAAGACGCAAACATACCACACACACACACACACACACACACACACACACACACACACACACGCATGCACACACAGAATCTGCTGGCGGAAATTTCATTGTTACATTTTTGATATTGACAGTCTGGTTACAGTGACAGAACAAGAGATTTTAATCAGTTAAGACAGTCAGAACCAGATACATGCCAGCTGTTTCCACACCCTGGTATATATCTGATATATTTATACACTGTTGCATTCTCTTTTGCAACCCATGAAATGTATGTTGTAAGTCATTTTAAGACAATCCATTTTCAGTAAACACTGTTGCATTCTGGTTTGGTGATTAAGGCAAAACAGGTTTCAAAAGGGGTGAACCTTGCATCAAAAATGTACTTTGCCACTTTGTCATCACACTCTCTGCACACTTTAATTTGAGGGTGGTGTCTGACCAGAGAGGAATATACTATGCAACACTATGTGGGGTAAATGTAAGTGATTAAACATGGAACTGAGGTCATTATGGCTCACCAACTTAGCAGTGCAACTTTACTCAAGTAGAGCCCAGATTAGCCTTTACGTCTGGTGTAGCCTTTATGTAACCTTTAGTTCCTTATATTGCAGCATCACCTGCTTCTTACAATTTTAAAATGACAGCATTATAACAGACTCTTAAAAGATATACATTTAAAAAAAAAAAAGTCATACTAATGTCAAAAGCAAACTGAACCTCTTAAGCTTCCAATGAGGTCAGTAGACCTTGTGTCTTTTCAGTCACACTTGCAGTTTGAGTTAATGCTGGGGAGAAGTGCTAAACCCAAAGCAGTGTATTTGTTTTTGCATCACGGTATAGTCATCACTGTGTGCACTGCGGTCGACAGAAGGCTGTTTTCTGCAGTGGTGAAGTCTTGATGTTCTCATTTCAGTTACCCTCATATACCACAGCAGTTACACTCGCCTGCTTGGTTTTTACACAAGCAGGAAAGTACATGTTGGTACAGTACATGTTAATTTAAACTTATAAACATATATGACCTTACTTACATGAACAGTCAATATTGCTGATTCAAGTTACACAAGCAGAAAAGGATTTTTATTATAGAATCTCAACCCTCTAATGGGCTAACTGACTAGAAAGCAATCACTTGGTAATCATAGTTCCAGGAACAACCCTTTGTTAGCCTTAGTAACAACCTTAAGTATATGTGACCTATTGGCCAAGTAGGGTACTTAAACATGTTGAGTTTGCATTATTATGCAAACAGACCTTTGCTAAGAATATGGAAATATGTGGCTTTGCCTTAGGGTTGGGTCTGCTAGAGTGTCAACGCTGTTTAAACAACGGAACATGGGATGCAATGGTCTAAAGATTCCATTCTTTACTGTCTGTTGGGCAGTGGGACAAAACAGGGTCTAATTTGTGTTGTGGATATGTTTTCCTGTTACGCCACCTTGTGGTTGTAGAAACAACTACATGGCCCCTCTCACTATTTTTTGTTCTTTTCTGGCAGGTGTTTGTACTAGTAGACACAGATATCTGTATCAGTTCCATATCAGGATCCCTTTACGCTCATATTGTGTTAATCTGGCAGCACACTTACACACTTGTATCAACTCTGAGGATCTGTGGAAGTATATTATATAATTGTAACACAAGTATCCCCATTATCTTACACTGATTCATGCCAGCTGAGCCAAAACAAACCACAGTCCTGTTGTTTGATTAATGCCTTGTCAGAAATGAAATTATATCGTACAAATAACTTTTTTTTTTGCAGCCAGCAGAAAGACTTTGTGGGCCTGAGTTTCCCCACCATATCCAGTGTTGGACCAAATGCCGCCATCATACATTACAGGTAGTTTGCCTCTGACGTCGGTGAAATGAGCAGTTTCATTAATAGCCCGTAGTATTAAATGAATTAGTCACAAAGGTCCTGTGACCTATGAATTTCAGGCAGACCAAACAGTCATGTCTGTTAAGTATTTGGTGAACAGGCATTCACCCTGTATGACAAAGTGAATAATTGTTGTGAGTAAACCAAGTGATGTTCCCCATATTAAACGCAATTGACTCTGAGAGCTTGAGTTGTTACACTGGTTTTTATCCATCTCCAGACCTCTGCCCGAGACCAACAGGACTTTGTCCCTAAACGAAATCTACCTGATTGACTCAGGAGCACAGTACATGTGAGTGTGTCGTCCATTTTTGTATCTCAGTAACCCCGATTACATTTATGTTGGACCGAACCTGGTGCTGGAACTTAGCTCATGGGCCAGGGAGCAAATGGGAACAGTGCCACAAATCCCACTAGTGGCCAAAGATGTATTGCATGCTCAGTATACAGAATGGTATCAATTAACAGCACAGCTCCATTTTATGTTGTGTTATTCCCTGACATGGACAAACCTGCTTCAGCAGGTAAAAGTCCTGCCATGTATCACAGGTGATTTTACTAATTTAAACTGTCATCTCTTCCTCCCCTTCCTTGGCAGTCTCGATGAATAATTTGCCAAATTAGGTGTAAAACAAAATAAACATAAGGGGAAAGATCTGTAACATTACATAAATTAGTCTCTTGAATTTTGCATTTTTACATTTAATTATTTCATGACTGGAAGGTCAAAGTTCAGCTTAAGTTGATGAGGACAGCTGTATCATTTCACCTAGTTGTATTATTTCCTGTCAGTGCACACTCTCTTCAGATGGCACAGAGGGTTACTCAATGCAGTATTAAGCATAATATAACAGACAAAACAGTATCATAAGCAGATTCTAGCAACTTATTTCTGAATGCGATGTAACTCCTGATATGTCGAATGTGATTTACTGTAACTCTTTTTATGTCTTCCATTTATTAGTAAACACACAGCATAATGTGTTTTTTTAATCAGGGATGGGACGACTGATGTAACCCGCACTATACACTTTGGGACACCCACAGATTACGAAAAGGTAAATCATTTGTGCCAGTAATAAATGGCAAAAGGTTCTGATGTACAGTACCAGTGAGAAATTTGGACACATTTTGTCATTCAATAGTTTTTTCTTTTCTACATTGTAAATGGGTGGGGGGGCAAGCTCCTGAATGTGTTCCTTTGTGGTTTGGATGTCTTCAGCATTAATCTACAAATTACAAAATAAAGAAGTAAAGAAAAACTATTGAATGAGAAAACATGGCAAAACTTTTGATTGGCATTGTATGTATTGCACATCTTGTACATCACACATACATACACACACACACACACACACACACACACACACACACATTCTGTTTCTAATACAAACTCATTTAAATATCAAAACAAATTTACTGTATCATTTCTTGTATAATCTTACTTTCTGTGGGTGCTAGATGCTTTATTGAATGCTTCTTAGCTTGTGGGCAGTCAGTGTGAAGGAAAACTGATGCGCCACTGACACCGACATTAATACAATATTGACCAGGAACTGACCGACGATATCCTAATAAGCCTCAGGCAGTCCAGTATTTCAGTAAGGTATCAGGTAGTAGATGTAGTCAGCATCAGTTAGCTGTAATAACACTCCATTTGTTGTGCCTCCAGGAGTGCTACACCTACGTCCTGAAGGGCCAGATCGCAGTCTGTGCCTCCGTGTTCCCCAACGGTACCAAAGGTGAGTGAGGTTGGCTTCTGAATCCAGGCTGCCCATCACCGCTCTATATAGTGTTACAGTAGTGTTCCAAGTGTGCAGGGAAATACACATAGCAAATTATCTGTGTGTGGAACTTGAAGTGCAGTAAAGGGTATACAGCCATCACGTAGCCATACAGCCTGATGTGTGTGAGAATATTTGTGTTTCTGTTGTCTTTCTGTATCTCTCTGACTCTCTGTCTGTCTCTCTTTCTCTCTCACTCACTCTCTGTCTCTCTCTTTCTCTCTCAAACACAAACACACACACACACACACACACACACACACACACACACACACACACACACACACACACCTCCTCTCTCCCTCTGCCCAGGCCACCTCCTGGACTCGTTTGCGCGGGCGGCGCTGTGGGATGCGGGCCTGGACTACCTGCACGGCACGGGCCACGGCGTGGGCTGCTTCCTCAACGTGCACGAGGGGCCCTGCGGCATCAGCTACAAGACCTTCGCCGACGAGCCACTCGAGGCCGGCATGATCGTCAGCGACGGTGCGAGCACTGACTACACACACACACATACATGGGCATACAGACACACACGCAGGCACACACACATACTGTACACACACATACTGTACACACATACACACGAGGGATGAAAATTTGGCACCAGCCAAATAATGGTAAAATATTAAAGTGGTTGGTAGATTTCAGACAGAAAATAACAGTTGGCTTTTGAGTGGCTCGTAAATGTCACCATTTATTTGTCAGTGGCTGGTAAAGATTCACAATTAATTTAGTTAATTAAATGACACACACACACACACACACACAGACTGACTTACTGTGTACACACAGTGTACAGGCATACACAGAATATTTACACTCAAAATTCAGTCTAGATACAGACAGACACACAGAGAGAAGTGAAGTGAATCAGATAAGCGCATCAATGGCAGAGACATTGCTATGGATACAGTAAAACATAGCTGGTAGTCATGCCAGGATGGTTCCATTCATACTGTTAGCCGTCTCCTCTAATACACAATGTCTGTAGCTGTAGATGTTGCAACAAACTGTTTGCACTGTAAAGACAAATTAACCAAACTAAAGTGAGAAAGTAATTAACTCCTTTGACTGATGCTTGTAGAGCCTGGCTATTATGAGGATGGTTCGTTTGGTATTCGCCTGGAGAACCTAGTCCTGGTTGTGCCTGCAAAGCCCAAAGTAAGTGTTCCGAAAAGACCTGAATAGCGGATAACTGCTTAAAATACATCTTTAGCACTTGACTAATACTCGTTATTCCTACCGGAAAGAATCATTAGCCGAAATTTATGCTGTAATTATAAACTTTGATTAGTTAAATGGTGGCTGATCGTATGCCTAGATTTGACAATATTTGAATAAACACCTTCCATCTATCCCCTCTCTCTCCCCCAGTACAACTACAGAAACAGAGGTAGCCTGACGTTTGAGACGATCACGCTGGTGCCCATTCAGACAAAGATGATCAACACAGAGATGCTCACGCAGAAAGAGGTGGGTGCTAGAGGTTGTCTAGCCCAGCAGCACCAATCACTAGATAGATCCTGACTATGAAGGATTTTTATTGGTTATAAAGATGTGACAGTCACAGTGCTTGGAGAATAGGGTGAGAACAGGGGGAGAACATAAAAGCATGTCACTAAGCTTAAAACTGTGTATTTGAGTAAAAATCAAGGGTAAACACATATTTCCTGTCAGAAAGTGAGGTAACTCTTTCTATGAAGTTTTTATTCATAAGACTCTAAACACATTTATAAAGGATCATAATGCCTTCATAAAGCTTAATAATGGCTAAAATTAGCACTCACAACTATTTATACATACTCATGACTACACTCGCAGGCAAGGGAAGCTTTATAACCAAGAATGCACTGTCTCATGAAGTTGAAAAAGGCCTTATGACATAGCATTACAATGTCTTAGGAGTAGTCATGAGTATGTAGTCATGAATACTCCACATACTTCATAAATGCATTGTAAGCTTTTATTAATGTGTTTATAGTGTCTTATAAATACAAGCTTCATTGAAAGTGGTACCAAAAGGGACTTAGTAACCTACTATATACAGTGAGAGTAATAAGTATTTGATCCCTTGCTGTTTTTGTTGGTTTTCCCACTAATAAAGACACGGTGATTCTATACTTTTAATGGTAGATGTATTCTAATATGGAGAGACAGAATATCAAAACGAAAATCCAGAAAATAACTTTCAAGAATATATTTTAATTCATTTGTATGTCATTGAGGGAAATAAGTATTTGATCCCTCTGGCCAAAAGCAGTTAATACTTGGTGGCAAAGCCTTTGTTTGCAAGCACAGCAGTCAGACGTTTGTGGTAGTTAACCACAAGGTTAGCACACATATCAGGGGGAATTTTGGCCCACTCTTCTTTGCAGATCCTCTCCAAATCATTCAGGTTGGTGGGCTGTCGCTTGACAACTCGGACCTTCAGCTCCCTCCATAGATTTTCAATAGGATAGAGGTCCGGAGACTGGCTGGGCCACTCCATGACCTTAATATGCTTCTTCTTCAGCCACTCCTTTGTTGCCTTTGCTGTATGCTTTGGATCGTTGTCATGTTGGAAGACCCAACCACGGCCCATTTTCAGCTTCCTGGCAGAGGGGAGGAGGTTGTCCCCCAAGACAGCACGGTACATGGCTCCATCCATCTTCCCACTGATGCGGTGTAGTAGCCCTGTGCCCTTGGCAGAGAAACACCTCGAAAACATAATGCTTCCACCTTCATGTTTGATGGTGGGCACAGTGTTCTTTTGGTTATAGGCTGCATTTTTCTTCCTCCACACACGACGTGTAGAGTTTAGGCCAAATAGTTCAATTTTGGTCTCATCTGACCACAGAACCTTCTCCCAATCAATTTAAGCATCTTTGAGGTGATCATTGGCATACTTTAGACAGGCCTCCACATGTGCCTTCTTAAGCAGGGGTACCTTTCGGGCACTGCAGGATTTTAATCCATTGCATCTCAAAGTGTTGCCAACTGTTTTCCTGGTGACCGTGGCCACAGCTGCTCTGAGGTCATTCACCAATTCCCGCTGTGTAGTTTCAGGATTATTGTTCACAGTTCTAATGATCATTGCCACCCCACGAGGTGAAATCTTCTGTGGAGCACCAGATCGAGGCCTGTTGATGGTCATGTTATACTTTTTATATGTTCTGACAGTTGCGCCAATGGTTGTTACTTTAATACCCAGCATCTTGCTAATGTTTTTGTACCCCATTCCAGTTTTGTGCAGGTCAACAATCCTGTCTCTGAGGTCCTGAGAGAGTTCTTTTGTCTTACTCATGTTGTAGAGCTTGGAATCTGTCTGATTGCCTGATTCTCTGAACAGGTGTCTTTCATACTGGTGATTAGTTAGCACAGGTGTCTTCAATTCGGGTAACAAGTTAATTGGGAGTGTCTAACTGCTCTGTGACAGCCAGAACACCTAATGCATACTAGGGTATCAAATACTTTTTTTCCTTCAATGAAGTACAAACCAATTAAAATATATTTTTTAACGTTATTTTCTGGATTTCCTTTTTGATATTCTATTTCTCCATGTTAAAATACATCTACCATTAAAAGTATAGAATGCTCATATCTTTATTAGTAGGCTAACCAACAAAATCAGCAAGGGATCAAATACTTATTACTCTCACTGTAACTCTTACAAAATTCTACTGCCTACTAGATTGATAGAAAACTGCTGCTTTAAAAGATGATTGTTTGTAGTGACTAGTCAAGAAGTCAAAGAGTGGTCTGTCTGTCCTTTGTCAATTATGCCATCCTGTAACAAACCTCTCTTCCTGCAGCGCGATTGGTTGAACGAGTACCACAGACAATGTCGCGAGATTACTGGAGCAGAGCTGCAGAGGCAGGGCCGCAAGGCAGCTCTCGATTGGCTGATGAGGGAGACCCAGCCAATCTAAAAAAAAAAAAGAAAAAAATAGGAAAACTCAACAGTCGTCATTAAGTGACTTAAATGAAGCCGGTCTACAGTTGAGACTTTTTAACCATCACCATCTTAGTCACTCCTCTGTTATTTCATAAACTTGACGGTTAATCTCTCTCTCTCTCTTACGCCAGCATTTCATACTGCCCATCATCCTTATGTCTTATTACTCTCCAATCAATAAAATATCTAACGTGTACATCAATTTCTCTGTCTTTTATTTTTGCTGTTGTGTTGTTTCAGCTACAAAAATATGTTGTCTGTCTAATATGTCTAAGCTATCAGCTGTTCTCTTCAAGCACACAGCCAGCTACTTAAAATCTTCCTTTAAGTGGTGAAAAAAGTGTAAACCCAGGAAAAGGTCCAGTTCATCTGAAGTCAAAAAACTACGAAACAAATATTTGCTAGACATTTTGTTTAATAGACACACACACCTTCTCAGACTTGGAAAAAAGCATTTTCTCACTCCGACACACACATACACACATATGCACACACACACACACACAGCCCACTTTTTTCTCTGTCTTTCACACATGTAGAATTCTCTATCCCCCTTTCTACACATACACCCCACCCCTCTCCTTGTCTTGATCGCTCTCTTTCTGTCTCTCCCTCTCTCTTTCTGTCTCTTTCTCTCACACACACTTGTCCTCTATAGTTGCATGTAGAAAGTCTCTGAGTTGAGGGTGATACCACTGCCAGGCTCCTGGGCGAGCTGGTAGAGCGAGAGCGGCCCCTCTTCCTCTCCGCGCCTCCCCTCCGCACCAGCAGCAGGGCTCCCTGTGGCCTCTCTCTTCTCCATCGCTCCTTCCACCTCCCCCTCCTCCTCCTCTTCCTCTTCCTCCTCCTCTTCGTCCTTGCCCACAGGTAGGGGGTTGGAGTAGATGTAGTAGATGCGGGAGTTGTCTTTGGGCGCCTCCCGTCTGCGGAGGAGGGCGGAGAGTGGACGCCGGAGGCTGCAGCGCACCTCCCTCCTCAGGAGCAGGGCCAGGCCAGACGAGGGCTCGCCCTCCGCAGACGACAGGCTGGTGACAGGGAGGTCGGACGCCTCGAAGCCCCCCACTGCGCTCTCGTAGACACGCGCCTGCTTCGACTGCCTGAAGGGGGGAAGGACGGAGGGGGGTAGTGGGCGAATGGGTGGGTGGGATGAGCGGGGTGGAAGAGGATGTTTGTGTTTACATCTCATGAGTTTCAGGCAGGAAGGGAGCCAGTTTTGGGTGGGCTTCAATCAAGGTATTTTAGAGTGCTTCAAATTTAGAAGCAGGATTAAAAACCTTTTATCTGGAATAACCCCAGACATCAGGGTGTAAGATCACGGCTCATACGTGCCTTACTGCATGGCCAATTGAATCTTTGTGTTTATATAACATTCCTGTCTTAGGAATACTGCCACTGAGTACCTTTCTGACTGGCCTCCTCCCGTGCTCCCATCCTATTGGTTTTGGGACAGATCTAGGATCAGTCCTTTGCTACTGACCATAACCCAAGTCCTCCTAAGACACCAGACACGAGGTGCTCAATGTGAACAAAAGAGCTATAATGGGAGGTGTTGATGACTTAAACTGTCAGTTGTACTGGTTCGCCATCATGATGCCATCGTGGCATTCTTATTCTGGGTAGGTTTGTATTATGGTATATGGCATATTCAAAGTACAAAAACGATCATCTAGCATTAAGATGAACTTGAAACAGATGTGCCCTGTAAGTCTAGATGTAGGTAAGTGCTTAGAATATTAATTAATTAATTAATTAATTATAACTTAATAGTTATATATCCTCTAGGGAGACCATAAAATTGGACTATTCTGTTTAGGCATGATTTAGATTGATCCTTGCATGTAAAAGCATAAAGGTGTGTGCTCATCCAAAAAAAAATGAACACTATTGTCAGACAAACATATCTGACAGTAGAACCAAGAAGGGCTGCACAATCTTTTCGCTTAACAAAGTCTCATTTGTTGAACTTGGACAGGTAACTCTACAAAGTTTAATTTCTTGAACATAAAGACAAGTTACTACACAAAGTCTATTTTGTTGAACTTAAAAAACAGGTAATTGCACAAAGTCTGTTTTTGTTGAACTTAAAGTAAGGTAACTCCACAAAGTCTAAGACAAGTAAATACACAAAGTCTTTTTGTTGAACTTCAAGACAGGTAACTCCACAAAAGTCTATCTTGTTGAACTTCAAGATAGGTAACTCCACAATGTCTATTTTCTTAAACTTTTAGAGGCTGCAGCCTGTCTCTCTGCTGTCTGTCTTACCTCCTACGGCGGAGCAGTGAGATGCTGCAGAGGATCCCAGTGACTGTGAGGATGCAGAGGGCCAGAGTGGTCAGGGTGATGTTGAACACCTTAAACTCTTCAACAAAGAGTGGCAAAGACAAACACAGTACAGTTTCAACCATTTGGATAATTTGAAGAAAAAAAAACATTTAAACATGGATATGAATGTATTTTTATATATGAATATGTATGCATACTAAACAAAATTGACAAAAATCACAACTGAACTGAAACTGAGGAAGAAGTGGCAAAGACAAACAAAGTATCATTTGAACCATACAGAAAAAAATGTTCACACTCAATGACATCAAAAAGGAAAAACTAAACAAAATTGGCGAAGAGCTTGACTGGAAAGGCCATTCACTATCACCACTGCTCAAAGTGGGGATGACTTAGAAGTTAATCAGATCTGGATCTGTTTACATTTCTCCAGGACACCCACATCTAGTGTGCTCCATTGCACTATAAATATGAAGAGAGCATCGACATGCAATATGTGAGTGAGTGAGTGAGTGAGTGAGAGAGAGAGAGAGAGAGAGAAAGAGAGAAAGTGTGTGTGAGACAGAGAGAGAGAAAAAGATAGAGATTGAAAGAGAATAGTATATGTGTGTGAGAAAGTGTGTGTGTGTGAGGGAGGGAGAGAGCGAGAGGGGGAGAGAGTGTGTGTGTGTGTGTGTGTGTGTGTTTGTGAGGCAGAGAGAGAGAGAGTAAATGAGTGGGTGAGTAAGCTTGTGTAGGCATGTGTGTATGGAAGTTTCACTCACTGTGTATGGAAGCACTCATGTCATGCAACGTCTGTTTATGTTGTGTGTTTGTGTTGTGTGTGTGTGTGTGTGTGTATGTGTGTGTGTGTGTTGGCATGTTTTACTCACCGTGGATGGAAGCGCTCATGTCCTGGCCCAGAGCCTCCTGTGTGGCCGTCTGGCTGAGGAAGGTGGAGGCCTGGGTGCTGTGACTCCCGTTCATGGTGCCGTGAGAGAGCCCCAAAAACACATCTCCCCACTTCGCCACAGCTACAGCCCAGCCGCTGAACCCTTTGGGACGAAAGACTGGCTAAAAGCTGTTGCCTCGGCAACATGAACACCCACCCCCCCATCCCCATCCCCATCCTCTCACCCCCTCAGCACCCCTTTTTGTGTTGCCCCCCCCCCCCCCCCCCCCACCCCCACTTTCTCATCACCCCCCTTCCCCCTCGTTCCTATTTTTCCCTTGGATTCTTTCTCTTGTTGGAGCTGTTTTGTTCATGTGGCTTTGATTGGCAGTTATTTTGGGGGGCCACCATTTGCAAGCGCTCCAAAAAGAGGCCTAGGCATAGCTCCAGTGCCAGGCTGGCCAGGCACAGAGAGAGAGAGAGAGAGAGAGAGAGAGAGAGAGAGGAGCAGTCTGTGGCTCCTTGACAGACAGACACGACGAGGTGTGGAAACACTCGTAAAGAAGGAGGCTGACAAAAGCAGCCATTTTAGTAGGCAAAATGCTCAACAACACAGTGCCTTCACGCATTATCACGCACTCGTTGCCTCTGAATGAAGTGGCCAACGCGGCTGAACTTTAGGATACAGAAACTGAATTAACTGTTCGTGCCAACTGCTTACATCCAGACACACATATACAAAGACATGCATGCAGGCACACACCATACACACATACACACACACATGCATGCACACACACACACAAACACACACACTACTTTACAGTCCCTAAGCTGCCTCCAATCTAGGACCACATAATCAACTGCAAAAATACACAATAACAATAACAATGCACTGTGGGGCCTGTGGAGGGGCGAATTGGGATTGTGAGACTGGTCAGGAGGAAGAGGAGGGCTTCCCTTCCCTTCCACACCCAGCTGCCTTCTCCTCCCATCCCTTCCCATCCCATCCCCGTCCCATCTAGAGCAGGGCTGTGTGAGGTTGGCCACAGGGAAACAGAGCCAAACCCTGGGTGGGGGTTGGGGAGTGGGGTTGCTCTACGAAGGTAGTTTACTGACTAACCCAGGTAAGTCAACTTAAAGTAAGCAGTAATTCCCCTAATAGAAGAGTCCTACCACTTCATCCTTCTATCAAAACAAAGCTACAGGGTCTTCTATTAGAAGGTTTACCACTTGTTCTAAGCTAAAGCACCCAGGTAAGTGACAAACGCTGCTTTGTGGAGTATCCCCCCGTGTTCAGCCTCACAGACAGGAGCACTACTATACTAATGTTGGGCTCTGTGAAGGACTACCATTTTTGGGACCTCCATTCACTAATAACGATATTGATAGCATCCCTAAAAGGCCGCCTTGTCCATGCTGGGCTTTGGGAATCATCCTAATCTCTCCCCCCTGGCGGCACCCCTGTCTGCAGGACAGTAACAAAGGAACCAGGCAGAGAGCCGGGCCCTAGGGTGTATTCCTGAAAGCAGGTTTAGCCACTTGCTTTGGTAAGTTTACTCAGAACAAGTAAAAAACTTCCAACTAGAGGAGTGTTATGGAGTTGTTCTGGTAAAAACAGAACACAGAGGCTCTTCTATTAAAAGGTTTACCATTTTGAGTTTACTTTATCTGGGTCAGTCAATAAACCACAAACTTGGAACCTCGCCCCCTATCCCGCTGCTCGGCACTGCGGACAATAACAAAAGGGCCATTCTCCTCCCTCCCTCCGGCCGCTGCCATCCCTCACTTTCCCCCCGATGACCCACCCGCTGGAGATGTTACACAACCGGCCCTTTTTGTGAAACCAAAGGGGGCAGAGTTCAAGTTGGGCCAGAGCCCTCTGGAGCTCAGCTCCACCTCTTCACCTCAGCAGTACAGCCAGCCACAGCTGAGCTCCCTCTGCTACAGTATTTAGAGTAATACAATAGAGTGAAGTATTGACCACTGTGAGTAAAGAAGGGCTCCCCCTCCTTACAAAATCCAATTTATCCACTGAGAGAGGGGGTTACTGGGTCTGTATGATGGACAATTTGTACAATACTGTAAACAAGCGATGGGATGGACAAGCTTTTTTTGGCATTGTTTGTTTGTCTTCGCAGATGTGATTAAAAAGGGGGACCTCACAATAGAGACCCAATTAATTAAACACGTTACAATTTGACAAGTGGCAGGTCTAATGGTAAAACGTTTATGCACATACAACACATGTAAATGCAGCCAAAATACAGACGTAATCAGATGTAACTTTATAAAAACCCAGTATTGTCTACTTTTTGTCATTGGCATTACTTTCCATAGGCCAATTGCTGCATTACCAGTGTGCGAACTGTGACGTAGAGAAAATATTCATGGTGTGAACGTGTAGGCCAACACTGTAATCTGGTTGCTGTGAGAATATGAACATGTGACTATATGACAAGTATGCATGTGAAAAAATTGTGCATAAATTACATTCCGTAGATATAGCCTAAACACACCTTTTCTGAGTAGCTCTGTGAATTTGTCTTCTATGAGATGGCAGGATGGCACACATATACTGAATATATACAGACCTACTGTACCATATTGTTCCCAAGCATTTTAATTAAAATGAAAGTATTATTAGGTCAGCAGTAACTGGAATTTTCCATCATTAACTTTGTTTCAGTATCATTCAAAGAGCAACAGCTTTTCTGTGTCTTCTTAAGAGATATTAATGGAATCCCAAAGGGGTTTGAATAAACTACATCTAGTGTACTTTCATCTTCTCTCAACCCCTTCTTGTGTGTGTGTGTGTGTGTGTGTGTGTGTGTGTGTGAGAGAGAGAGAGAGAGAGAGAGAGAGAGAGAGAGAGAGAGAGAGAGAGAGAGAGAGAGAGAGAAGGCACTTGGAGCATGTGAAAGGGGAGTAACAGACAGACAGTAAAAGTGAAAGGCTTGGCCTTGGTCCATTAAGAATCCAGTTTCTGTTGTGCTGAGGGATTTAGTTGACTAAATGTTACAATGTACTTAAAATAAACAGCACATGCCTCTAACTCTGACATAAATGTACAGATATAGCCTACAGAGTTTCTCACTAAATCGATCACGGTTGAAATTTCATCACAAGTGAAAAAAAACTGCCTACGTAAATTCTACCAGTAGATGTCAGCCTTACCGCACACTGCACAGAGAGCCAGTGAAATAAAAGAGCTTTTAGTTGCTCAAGTTGTAATACGACTCATATCCTCGGGGTGACACAAGAGAGCAGCAGCTGGTGGCGCGAGACCGTGATAGCAGCGCTGTGCTTCACACGCGTGCGTCGTTTTAATTTTCCCACCTAATTGTTCGACGCTTGACCCCTGCCTTTCTTATTCAGCTAAATGTTTACCTGCTGTTAGGTAAAGTATTGCCTATAGCGAGAAAAGATTATTTTCCGTTCCCCATACATGAGTGAACGTCGCCTCCTGTATGATGACATTGGCTGGCACGGCTCTCACGGTTCGTTATGGTTCGGTAAGATTACATTCCTCCGCGCTCTAAAGATAAATAAATTCTTATAAAACGGCCGAGCAGCGGACAGTTAAAGCGCCAGCAAGTATTTAAGACAAGTAGCCCAAGCTAAGCCCAGACTGTTTAACCAATCCGCAGGTGACACAAAGGTCAGGCGAACAGAAAAGAAGAGATTGATTTCGCTCTTATATTTAAGCGCCTGTTTACCCAAGTCTTCACAGTAATAATCACTGTTTCTACAGTGTAGCCTAGCGAGGGCTGTAGATGAACGTTTGCCTCAAGGGTAGGTCTACAGGTCTGTGTAAGCCAGCTCGGTTTATTTTATCAACATCAATAAGCGTGAACTCTGCCAACACCATTAAGTGGGCCCAATCCATTGTGCATTGCACTCAACCTGTTTTTCCAGCAAGAAAAAAAATCGTTTATTTGTAGAATTTGTTAGTAGTGAAAAAGTGGTTAATTGTTTAAAAGATTAAAAGAAGAATTACCAGTTGCGTTTCTCACTGTAGCCTACGCATATGGAACATATCAATGCTATGTGTTTTGAATTGAGGCAGACAATGATTTTACAAGGAAAAGGAAAGTTGGCCTGGGTTAATTATTCGAATAAACATAATCTCATTTGAGTCCTTCCAGGGCAAATAAACATCATTCTTGTGGCGGTGCCAACTATGACACAGCCCTCACAGGTCATGCATGCCCATCTAACTCTGTTTACGCATAGGCTGGTGAGGAATTTTCCTCATTCTTAAAGCACGTTTGTTTTGATGCAGTTCACTGAGAAGTCGAAGCACCAAGCCCAAGGATCTACACAGAAAACAACAGAGCACGTAGTACTTTTAAATGAGGCACACTAAAGAGCTGCTTGGTTCCAAGGCGTCTTGATATATTTTTTTTTAAAGATGTTTTATATTTGTTTCTCAAAATATAAACTTTACATAGTTGGATTAATTATGTTTAGTTGTGCTGACTCTTGCCTAGGGTTAGCTCAGATGAAGATTGTCCAGCTGATATCTTAAAAGGGTGACTTTGGGTCACCCTCTGTAAATTAAGTGAATTCTCTTAAACTTACGGAGACTTGGTCACAGGATTTAAGGGAAAACATTCATAATTTATGTGCTATAAATAATTGCTTAATACTAATACATCCAGTAATGACCAATACTGTTTACATATAATTCATTTCAACACCTGTTTCTCCTACCAAATAATGGTTTCACTGGTTTTGGTTTTCAGCAAAGCTTTTAACTTGGTGCTTGACCCTAGCACACAGTGGGCTCACAGAAATGATATCTAGCACAACATAAAGTTGAATAACACCCAAGAAAAAAAGAAAGAAAACTTCCCCCACTTCTCAAGGGATTTATCACTACAGAGGCAGAGGTGTTTAAATGTCGACGAGTAACCTCGCAGGTAGTCAAGCCAGTGTTTTGTGCTGATGATTTAAAGGCCACTGCTTTCAACACCCTCACCTCACTAATGGCTAAAACTCTGGCATGGCCACACCTGCAGAATGTAACACATCATATATCACAGTACAGCAGCAGTACTCCATAGTGCATGGACCATAAAAATCAGCTCACATCCAGGCCAGGGTGACCTTTAGTGATCCTTGAAGACTGTAACAGACACAGGCTCACCACGGGCCACCGTGAATGGAGTGGACAGTCCTCTCTGTCTCCTCTTTTTTTTTCCACATGGATGTAAGTCTCATGTTGGTCATGAGTCACACAGAAAAGGCTGAAAGTTTTCTTTTTCCACAAACAGCTGAAAATAAATGACTGGCAATCATTCAGTCACAGGACGACGACGGAAGAAATCGCCAGGGGGAAATCTGCATGTTTCTCATGTTTAAAACAGATGCATGTTTGTGATAAATTGGCATGATGGGGCCTCCCTTTACAATAAATTGCCCACATCACCATTAAAGCTACAGAATATGTATTTTAAAAATCTGCTCTCAAACATATTTCTTTATAATGACACAGACTCCCAATGCCTTCTGAGACCAGGACCCCATTGAACAGCCTGGGAGGCATTACATATGTATTTGCTTTAGAACTCTGACATACTTGGCCTTTGACCAATCAGAAACTGGGGTGACGTCCTTCTGGGTGTTAGTCAAACAGAAGAATGCAGGTGATAGGTGGAAGAAGGGCAGAGGTTTGCTCTCTCATCTTCGCTATTAGAATGAGCAGATATTCTTTATATTCTGTACTTATTCCACATATGCATACAGAGAGGTACGTTTTTTTTTTGGAATGCAACAAGACTGAGATGGCAACGTTCATTCCCAGTTTATGGACATAATTGCATTATTGGTCAGCATATTCCACAAATAATCGTTAAAGAAATCTCAATTTGCTCTGACAGTATTCCAGTATCTCCTGCTGGTATGAAATGAGATCTGTGGAGATCTGTGCTTAAATATCTTTATTCCAGGAAGCCTAGACATCTATCAGATCTTATGCAGAGACCGGGAAATGCCACAATGTGGTGACATTTCTCCTGTGGTCTTGAGGTGAATTGTGACTGATCCAATCGTAGGATACAGGTGACCACTAATCTTGTTGGGAAAAATACTTGATTTATATTTACCTTGGAGCTTTTGAACAGAACTGAACCGCTTTTGTGGGCTTGGCATTTGTTCCTTTGTGTTTGTCACTGAGCTGACTGACTGAAGACTTTTTTTGGATTAAGACCCATGGTTAGCCATGGTCTTAAACCACCCAAGTATCTTCCAAATTGTAGAGCATCATATTCTGGTAACACTAACACTGTTTCACTGCATCCGATGTCATCTTTGTTTCCCATGCTCAACAATGGCAAGACAGTCCTCTGTTATCAATACCCTGTCAGTGACTTTTTGTATTTAGTTTTTATACAACATGTATATGTGTGCCAAAACAGTCATAATGTAATTGCGATACATGCAAGATACTAAATGTGATGTTTTTATATCCATTGTTTTTTACTTACATGGCATGGTTCCATATTTACGGTTACCATGACAGTGCAGAGTGCACGTACGGGTCGGGCTTGACAAAGCACAGAGACACACACCGACCACACAGCTCTGAAAAGCATGCTGCTGGTAGCCTGTGGTGGCGGTGGTGGTGGTAGGGAGAAAGAGAGCGATAAAGAGATGTAGGCTACAGATTCCCTGTGGCTTCTGACAAAGATGCTTTTGTGTTGGCGGCCCTCGGTCCTCATTGCCTATAGTTTATGGGCTGACTCTCACATTGTGTGTGTGTGTGTGTGTGTGTTTGTGTGTGAGTGTGTATGGGGGGCTGTCTCACACTACCGTATGTCTCCTACTGTCGTTTGGTTTGTGGGGTTAACAAAGCCACCCAGGGCAAGAAAGAGACATTTAAAAAAAATGAAGGGTGCTTGTGTCGGCCAAGCCAAGATGCTTGCTCTTGACTGAGCAGGCTCATTCTCATCAACACAATTCTTTGTAATTAATTAGGCCTATAGAGGGATTTGGTCTGCATACAGGAAAAAAAAACATACTTCTTGGTTAGTCTAAAAAGAATGAGCGTGTGAAAGTCTGTGAGAGGGGAGGAAAAATTGTTACAAGATGCCCTGGCATTTAGCCTTTATATACCAAGTGGTTTTGCATAGCCTGTAGTGATATATATGGTATCTTCAGGGATGAGTTGAAATAAGTGCAAGTGCAAGGTGAAATAAGTGCTCAGTTGAAATAATTGCATCAATGCATAATGTGGATGTGGAAATGTACAGCTAAAATGGAAATGTAGAGCTAAAATGAATGCACGATTGAATCCGATACAGAATGAATGAATGAGTAACTGAGTGACTGAATGAACCACTAAATAATCAAATTAATAGATGAATGAATGAACTGCATTGCTAACAGAGCAATCTCTTAGCACCCTTTCTCTCAGCCTCTCAATTTGTCTCCTTCTCAGATGCTTTAAAGCCAATGTGTCTGTAAAAGCCTGCAAGCGAGTTGTTATAAGCTGCCCCTGTGATTACTTCACCAAATACATCAATCTTTATTTATTGCTTTTTGTGGTAAGGTAATACCAAGTGGTTTGACCATATATACCGTCCCTTCATGGATTAGACTCAAATGCCATGGGGACGGCCATTATCTTGTCATTTGATAGACCGGTCACCAAAGACAGTGAACACATGCATCATTACATGATGATGTGTGAATGTATAGCTTCAGGGAAAGAATTGGTGAATTCGATAATGGATGGATGAATGAAGAAAAGAAGGAAAGAACAAATGAATAAATGGGTGGACTGCGTTGCTATTGTTAACAGAGCAATCCCTTGCCACGCTCCCCCTAAGCCTCATTTTGATCCGTTTGGATGCGCACCAAGGCTCCACGCCAAGCTGCTGCTCTCCGGTGAAGAAATCCAGGCTGCTCTCCTCTCTTGGCTCCGTGTGAAGGATGCTGTGTTGGCTCGTGGGGGCCGGCAGACACTGTGAGAACCACCTACAGGAGCCCAAGTGGGACACTTTTCGCTGGATAGTTTTTTTGGGGTGGGAGAGACAGCCAAAAGGGAGTTGACTCAGGGTTCACGCAGCAGAGCTTCACGGTAGCTTGTGGCCTGACACACCACAGGCCCCCTCCCGGTTTTTAAATGTGGGATCAGGAAGAGCACAAACTGTCAGCTATCAGTCACAACACGCTCCTCTGCTGCGGTCAAGTCAAGTCGAGGTCCAAACTGTTTGCTTTGCAGGGATTTAATAAAGCCAGTCTAGGCGGAGTTGATTTAGTTATAATGATTCTTGCAGATGGATACCATCTGAGGCCATATTCCCCAAATGGAAACAGGGGTGATGGAAGTGACACCATGTATGTATGTATGTATGTATGAGCTATAATAGTGACGCTTTAAGGAACATTTGTGGATGTGGGTCAAGCCCGCCACCAGTGTGCTTATTTTCTTATTAAAGGAGCCGTCAGTTGGCCTAGTTGTTGCTT
The DNA here is from genome assembly GCA_030347295.1 of Setipinna tenuifilis. Lineage (NCBI taxonomy): Eukaryota > Metazoa > Chordata > Actinopteri > Clupeiformes > Engraulidae > Setipinna > Setipinna tenuifilis. The sequence continues at coordinate 9,303,689 of CM059281.1, forward strand.
ATTTGTTTGTTTATTTGCGTATTAGTGGGACATGGACAAGCATTGGCGTGTGGCGAATCGGGGACTTTTTTTTTTTTGGCGTGTCGTCTCGCAAGTCAGGCTGGTGGAGACCACCCAGTCGCTGCTGTTTTTGTTTTGAGGTTCGAATTGGCGCAAATGTCTGTGTGTTTGTGTGTGTGTGTGTGTGTGCGTGTGTGTGTGTGTGTGTGTTTGTTATCATTATTAGGTTTTGGTTTAGAGAATAAGTAACTGGTAACAATGTAATGAAGCTGCTATTTACACACAGGCATCATGCCTAGTGTGAATATTAGTGTCTAATTGCATTGTTTTACTCCCTCTGGGCATCTTTCATGTCCACTCTCCCCCTCACTTATGTTTTTTATTATATTATTAGGTTTTGGGTTAGGGGAATTGGCAATAATGGAGGAGGGCTGTTATTGACACAGATACTGCGCCTAGTGTGAGTATTAGCGTCTAATTGCATTGCTTTACTCCCTCTGGGCATCTGCCTTGACCACACTCCCTCCCACTTGTCTCTGCTGCTCTTTCTCTTTTCCTTACTTTCTTTTTTGTCATAGCATCCCTCTCTCCATCGCTGCCTCTTCACCTGTTTTTCCCCTTTGTCACCCTGTCTTCTCCTTCATCCTCCCACTTTCTCCTTCCTTTCCTCTTTCTCTCTATCTCTTTCTCTCTCTCTCTATCTCTCTCTCTCTCTCTCTAAACACCCGTATCACTTCCTAAATATCAGTAAAAGCTTTCTCTTGCCCTGTATTGTTTTTCAATCTGCATCTCTAATTCCACTCTCGCTGTTTCACAATACAAGGCTGTTTACTGTAAAGAGCCTTGAAAGGGTACAGTCTGGTGGTGGTGGTAACTGTGGTAATGCTAGTGGTCGTGGTGGTAATGGTGGTGGTGGTGGCAGCTGCACACAAATAGCGCTGGCCACTCGCTCTCTTGCTCGCTCACACTGGGGAACTCCCCACCAGTCCCGCATTATCACGGGGATCATGCTTTTACTTGTTCAAACATACACAGGCTGTCAGTGTGATAAACTTACATGCAGAAGGGAAAGACTAAGAGAAAGAGAGAGAGAGGGAGAGAGAGAGGGAGAGAGAGAGAGAGAGAATGTGTGTGCGTGTACATGAGATAGAGAAAGAGAGAGAGGTAGGGAGAGAGACCGAATGTGTGTGTGTGAGAAAGAGAGAAAGAGAAAGGAGGAGAAGAATAGATGGGCCTGGAGAAGGTGCCTAATTTCCTCTGGGCATCAGGTCTTGGTAAAGTCAGCTGTGCTATCTGAATGCCATCTAAACCTCACAGCTGAACTCATTCTAATGTAGCTGATAAACAAACAACCCACAGGTGGTAGAAACAAAAAACTAAACTTAGCCCAGAGGTGGCAATATCTGATGTAGAAATAACACTGCATCAGTGGCCTGGAGCCTGCACCCTGAACCTTGGATGAAGCCTGGATACTTCATAATGTACGTTTCACACCCAAAGTGATTAGTTGCTGCCTATATGAAGACTAATGACAAATGCAGATTTTAGCCAATTAAAACACTTTTTTGGGCAATGCACTCACATATATCACATTTAGGCAGATAATCATTCGCTGTTGCTTGGTGCCGTTTGTTTTTGCTTGGTTTGGCTTACTTCACCTATCGCATATCAACAGGCAGCAAGAGTTGGGTGTCTAAGAAACCAGCAACTTGAGTCCTTTAAAAAACATCTCACCCGCTTCCAATGACGGTGGTCCGGGGATCCACTGGAGGAAGTGGCACGCTGAGTTTGACCTGATTTACTGCCAGCTTGACGTGCGGTTGAGCGTCAAGCCACGAGGCCCTGAACTCGTGTATACGATGACTATATACACACCCTGTAAAGTTGTCTCGGCATTAACAAACAGTCTGGTCTTTTCAGCAGTTAGAACACCCCAGCGTCCCCTTTTAACTCCGTTTTACAGCTGTAAATCCTTTTCTAGTGGTTAACAAATGCCAGTATGTCCACTTAATGAAAATGATGAGGACACCTACAATAGTCACCAGTCTGTAAAAGTGTTAAGTGATGATTTTAAGATGCTTTTTTTCCATCCTTAACCAATTCTCCTTCATGGAGATATGTTTCCCTTTTGAATTGTGTATTATGTGTTGTAATATGTGTTTGTGCTTTGAAGTTGACTCTGTGGTACATGTACTCACACCAAGACAAATTCCTATCAACAGTTTTGTTGAAATGGCTGTAATAATAAACTTGAACTTGCATTGTCTGTCCACACATGCAAATGCCTTTTGTTCATCTACTGATGTGAATACACAGACCAGACAGTTGGAAGTAACCAACAAAGACACATTATTATGCTGTGACTTGTAACCAGTGACCTTGGGTAATGGAATGCACCAACCCAGAGTGATGTAATGTCCATCCACTCCCAGATCCCGGCACACTATCACAAAGAAATAACACCCACACTCCTTTTAAATCTTTTTCTGTTATGACAACTGTAGTCTCCCCTCAGAGAAGAACCAAGAGCCTACAAATCTGGAGCCTCACATCCACTTAGTTAGATTCCCACAAAATAGAATGGTCTTAAAACAAAAAAAAAATATTTGGAACTACTGGACAGTTTGGAATTTTTGGATACGTATCTTGAGCACGAACACAAGCACTTGTGTGAAATTTGGCAACGTAAACTGCTGTACCTTTGGACTAAGTTCAGCTTTACCTCACAAAGCCTCTCTTGATAAAAACCTTTGCCACATAAATTTATGATGTTAGATGTAAAACTACTGTAAAATGTTTTATTCGAGAGAGTAAAACAGGAATGACAATGATCCTAATCCAACACAGCAAAGACCGAAATAGTTTCCTAAATAGTTCCTGTTGTGGTGAAAGTACCCATTGTCTTTATTTGACATTGTTTTGTTTTATATGCAGATGTAAACTGATGCCAGCTTGGTTGTAAAAAATGAGGGGCTCCAACACAAAACTGAGTTGTACAAACTCATGCTCCCCCTTCGCTCTCTCTCTCTCGCTTTCTCTACCCCCCCTCTATCGCTCTCTCTCTCTTTCTCTCGCTCTTTCTTTTTCCCTCTCACTTTTTAAAAATACCCTTACTGTTAAGCTGTCGGCTCTCTAAATCTCTCCATCTCTGGAGATCAACATCTGCAGATCCTCCACACTCCGTCCCATAAGGCAGACCATCCATCACGCCAGCATCAGCCACCCCACAATCCCCTCTCACCCATCCGGGCCCTCAGGGCTGGAGGTACCGAGGGGGAGCCAGTGGGGTGGGAAATGGTAGGGAGGGGTAGATTGGAGTGAGGGGCAATCCACTCTCGCTCTCCACCTTCCCCCAATCTTCTTTAGAGGTAGAGAGGGTGAGCGAGTAGGGTAGGGTGTGATGTGATGTGATGTTGGGGGAGCTGGATGGAGGGGATACGGAGCGCTCCACTCTCCTTCTCGCATATGAAGGGAAGAGAGGTATGAGAGGGTACGCGACTGGGGTGGGGAGGAGGGTGACACTCCACTCTTAAAGAACAGAAACAAAGTCTGTGACACCAGTATGCTCCCACAAAAGTTTTTAAATAAAGGACACTGGTGTCATGGACTTTGTTTCTGTTCTTCTCTGTTTCTTTGTTTCTGTTGACTTTGTTTTTTGGTCCAGTACCCACACTATATGAGGCGGATGTGCGTGCTTCAGGCCTACACCGTTAAGCGCTCCACTTTCGCCTCTTCTTCTCTGCCGTATCCTATGTGGCCAGGGAGGAGGGTAGTGTGAGGTGGGGTGCGGTGGGGCTGTGTGGTGTGGGGTGGAGTGCAGTGGGGTGGAGTGGAGTGGCTTGTGTGAGGTGGAGAGTGCAGTAATGCTCCAATCTCCCTCTCCACCTTCTCCTGATCCTCTCGCAGCACACATGAAGGCTGCATTAATCTCACGGCGAGATAAGGGAACCACAGCAAGGCTCTTGTGACCTATATGGGGCCTATCGGGCTGTCTGTATGCTTACAGGGGCCTATTAACCAAGCTTAACTTGCCAACACTACACAGAGACAGCGGATCGGAGTGGAGCGGAGCGAACGCCCAGGCGAAGAGAAAGTGACAAATGACCTTCAGTGCTACGCTTATCTAAATAGCTTGTAAAGGCTCCATTTGTACTGTTGGACACGGGGTGATGAACTACTGGGAAGATCAGAGTGCCTGATTCGGGCACTGTCGCCCCAGTGTAATAAATCTGAACCCCACAGAGCATGGGTAGATGTTCACAAGTACTGTTTTGACATTGCATTTGGGTTTTTTGTTGTTGTTCTGAGAGGTACAATAATAGATGCTATCTGGCATTACACTTTTGACAAATACATAATGTTTTCTTTTAGGGTCATTATATATATACACACACACATATATATTATAATTTCTACATGTACTTTATTAACTAATACACATGGCAATTTACAGTAAATATCTAGGACAGTATCTACAAAGTTGAAAAGATTGATCATATATCACAATTACATAGTATTTAGTTCAGTTGATTGGTGGTGATGGTGGTAGTCTTTTCTCAGAATTGTCTGCCTTTTTCGCAGTAAGCTATTATTTACTTGATCATTTAAATGACCATATATTTATAAGGTAAATATGAGGAAATTAAAGGACTGTAAAAGAAACTTACCTGACATGTTAAGGGTGAGGTTTTAACACAAGTCTGGGCACATATCAGTTGTACTTTGTAGATGGTTTTTGCTAAAAGTGTTAAAGTAGCATCAACTCAGCAGCAAACATGTGATATTGGTACATGGCACTCTTGAGCATAGTGTGAGTCTGATGTTTTAAACTATGTGTAATGTGTCTATGTAATGTGTAATGTATATAATGTATAAGATGGAGTGGGTATGGGCCACAATCTCAGACTCCTGTCACTTCAGGACCACACCCCAGTGATAACAGAAATACTTACACTCTTGCCTTCACCTCGCATGTGATAAAGGGAGATGAATGAGGCAGCGGTGATACTTCACATGTGTTTGTGAGGATGTAGGGGAGAGAGAAAGAGAGAGAGGGACATAAAGAGACAGAGAGATAGTGAGACAGAAAGAGAAGGCGGGCAACAGACAAGGACACAGAGAAATGATACAGAGAGGAAGAAAGAGACAAATAGAGAGGGAAAGACAAAGAGAGAGACAGAGAAAGAGACAGAGAGAGAATTGAGAAATACGAGACTATTGAAATTATAAGAAATGAAATTATACTGGGTGTGTTTAGTTTCACAGGGGAAATGTTTTTGGCTGCAGCTAGTCTCTTTGTACTGGAAGGTCTGGGGACTATGTACTAACAGGTATCAAATTAAGATATAATGTAGTGCTTGGCAAATTACACAGAATTTTAAATACCACAACACATAAATTCATAAATCAAGGTGCATACAATGAAATATGAAGGCGTTCTTCGTTTCCTCTCATCTGAGTCACACATGCAGCAGCATACGGCCCACATGCACATGTACTGTATCACCACCACCACAGCAGCTGTTCTCTGGCAAATTAAATGGCCGCACCGCGCAACCTTGCAGTTTCATCCGCTAAAATTGCTTCCACCTGCCGAATATTCCTCGAAGCCAGCCATTCTCATCCCAGTAAGCCGAAGAGTATGAGTTTTAGGGGTTTTAGGGCGTTGGGTAAGCCGCAGCCTTAACTGACACTTAACTTGGGGGCAATTACAATCAGACTTTATGAGATGCGACTGCCATGGGGGGCCCAGGAATGCGAATGCGGGGGGGGAGTACAGTGGGGCTCCATTAGTGTAAGGAGCTGGATAACCCCGGAGGAGAGGAGGCGAAGGTGGGGGTAACAAGGGGGGTCGCTGAGCGTAATGGCCGCTGTGATTTAAACGTCAGAGGCCGCGGGACCTACAGTGTAGCTTACTGCAGGACACGGGGTCATCTCCAAGCCCACTCAATCATGTAAACAGGTCTGGCAGGCCGCCCCACACATGCAGGTCCGCACATGAGACACACACACACACACAGAAAACATATGTGCATACACACACATATACACACACACACACACACACAAAACATACAGTCTACAAGTAGCAAGACTATGCTGTTTACTAACACATCCCCACATGAAAGGCACACTAATGAAACACATATGAAACACACACAACACATGACATCAACACACAGGGTAATGTACTGTTTACAAACACACGCATTGCACATATGCACAAACACATGTACACACCTTGAGAGAGAGCAAGTGAGAGTGAGAGTGAGAGAGTGTGATCAGGTAGAAAAAAATAACTGTTTAGCCAAACAAACATGACATGTGTAAACACACACAGAGGGAAGCATACAAGGGTCACATTTACACAAGTAATAAATCTCAACAGTGTGTTTGAGGGGGTCTGAAGACAAGTTTTGTAAAGTTCAGCACTGAAGATTTATTGTATGTTTCTAGCCATCTGTGCTTTCATCTCATCCAAACATCTCCTTTCCACCCCTATTGGTGCACTTACTTGTGGTCGTAAAACGATCACAGAGTGTCAGTATGTTGCACTTTGCATAGGAAGTTGGTGTATTTTTGTAATGGGCAGAGGTGGACAAACTGGCTTAAGAAAGTAAAAGTCCTGCCATGTATCCCCCCTGTCTGTGCTTCAAACAAGTGACGTTAATAACTCATGTATACCTGGCCAAAGAGTTGAGCTAACTAGCATGTTTACTTTCTGAACCTGGCATTGCTGCATCTGGTATTTAGCATGTTAAATATGGATTACAATAAACTAATCTGAGTACTACAAAAAACACAATCATTTTTAGTCTGGTCACCTTTCACTTTGGCATTTTTTCTCTTGTTGCTTGTGTTCTCACTCGTTCTCCCTCACCCACATTTTGCTTATTGTAGGTGGAGTGAATCGAATCTCTGACCTCCCCATCCCAGCAGCAAGTTCTTATACTACCCATTTAAACCAGAGTCGCATGAACGCCTGAACAAGAATGTGAATGCTGGACCCTTAAACTGAGCTATCTAGGCTCCTACTTCCAACACAATATCTGGCCTCAGCATCTGCCCTACAGTACATGTAAACCTCTCTGCGTGCAGGTTTAATTGCATCATCCCCTCACATGTTTATGTGGACCAGTCCATCTAGACCCATTACACACCCTCCCGAAAACCCCAGCATCTCGCCCCCAAAAACACAGTGCAGTCGCTCATCTGAAATAGCGTTGTGGTGGTGCACTCTGCAGCTGGTTTTTCTAGTGGCGGCGTAATGGGGAAAAGCAAGGACGAGCGTTTGGCTCGACTTCAGAGGAAACGGGATGAATTACCTGCTACAGGTTTGGAGGAGTATCAGGAATGCAAATGCAGATAAATTACAGTTGTTATCAGTGTAATCACACTTAAAGAGAACATGCTAGAGTTTTCGCAAAAAAAAAAAAAAGAAGACGACTGTGACATCAGCTAATGGCAGTGAAATTTAACATGTCTTCCCTGGGTCTTTTTCTCTGTTATCCGTCCATGTATCTGCAGGGCTGAACACAATGTGGATTTGAAGTGCAAGAGAGATATATGCCGTTTAAAATAAACAGGCATTTCAATTTTGAGGAGGACCAGGCAAAGGTGACTACTAGGTTGAGATAAATTCACCAAAGTAAAAAAAAAAAAATAATGAACTGGCCAGAGGGGGCTTCATTTTGGAGGCATCCCAAAACAGTTGTGGCCTTGTTTTCCTTTAAGTTCACAATCATTTTCCTTCAAGAATACACAAAAGAGAAACATTTGTGATGAGGGGGGCCAAGTCAAAATAATTTAACCTGACGTGTTTACACGATCCCTACCAAAAAATCTTGGGACATTATATGAACCAATTATAACATATGGATCAAATCGTCAGTATGACTACTTTGTTGCTGTTGCAACATCTAAACAAGAGCACGTTTCGTCAACCCTCGAGCTTAGTCCTTTTAACACAGCCGTTCCCTCACGCAAGTCAAACAATTTTATTATGTTGGCAATAATTCTGTATTATATTTTTGCCCCTGCTGCTGTCAGGATACAAACAGGCCTCAGACATCTACACACACACACACACACACAGCTCAGAGAACCGCAGACAAACACAACGAAAAACAGTCGAGATTTACTGGTACCCAAAAAAAAAGGGGGGACGGAGGAGTGTGAAGTGTTTCTGCCGAGCGGCTAGATGAACTGGTCCGTCTGTCTGTGGGAATGCACGTTTGATGTGAGCATGCATGCCCATGTTAAACAGGGGTGGGGGTAGAGGCTCCTCGGGTGCAAGAACATATACATAGATCTCTGGGAAAAAGATGGTTGGGACACTCATGTGGGGAATGTTGTATGTGTGTGGGGGGGGACAGGAGAAAGAGAGGGACTAAAAATAATCGGGCTCATGTCTCACATGGTGACCGTTTGGAAAAATGTGCCCCGGACTCCCAGTTTCACAGAACAAGGCTGAGAGGCAGGAAACAGACAGGATCCTCAGTATTCTTTCTCTCTGCAGTATTCAAACTACACTGTCCACAACAGGTCAACATACAGATATGGCAAGAAGGGAGATTTCAGAGGTACAAAATGTACAAAATACAAAGTACGAGGGGCTGGTTTACCAGGCTGACTGAAGGCCTACGAGCTGCATTACAGTTCCACTGACTATAAATTAACTTTATCAACACTTGAATCAAAGAAACATCTGTAAATCTTTTCTGTATACTTTGCTTTGTCCTTTGGATGTTTCAATATGTGATAGACAAGATCATTTCAAGCCGACACCCACTTATCACTGAATTGAACATTGAATTGGCAAAAAAAAAAGACACTGGAGGCCCATCTTACCAACTTTTGATTATTTTGGTCACACATAATTACAATACATGTATTTGTTTGGGTTCAACTGAATCAAGGAAACACCTGTAAATCTGTTCTATATTTTGTTTTCATTTTCTTTTTTTAAAAAAGATCAGAATCTGCGACAGGGTAATTTTATCCCAGTCAACAGATACTGCTCTCCTCTGAGACATGGTTGGTGGAAATGCTTAGGAGAATTAGACAGGTTTTCATATAGTCCAGCCAACTCAAACAGAAATTACATACATTTCAGTTCACGGTACAGTGATCGCAGTCATCCAACCATGCTGAGGGTTGGAAAAGGAGCAGCATTGAGTTCGGCCTCTGGGGAGAGCAGCCTGCTGTAGAGCTGCACCCAGTCAAGGGAAGCCTTCTGCCAGCATGAGGGAACCACTTGCTCTCACATGTCCAGCGTCCCTGCAAAACAAGGGGAGTAATTCATGGGTCTGTTCTGTCAACACAAAAAATATGTCCACTGAGTTATTATGAGACTTTTTTGTGCATGTTTGAACTGGCACTGTTCAGAGACAGACAAAGACAAAAAATATATATAAGGAGGGGTTGGGAATACTGTAAAAACACAACAGTCGTATGGACATTCAACACTTGAAGAAACAAAACACCCAATTAAGATTTTGCGAGTTTTAATATGATATAATTTACGTCAATAACGTACTGCATGGGATAGGTTATTATCCCTTCAGTCGTGTTTTCTTTTCCTCACATAAAGTGCACAACACTCTGTCACTAGTACTCAACCTTATATCGAAGTTGACGGTCATTGAGAAGCAAGAACAATTAAATTGTGTCAGGGCCAGTAGTTTTACACACAGGAAACCACTCTGTCCAGTATAGTGCAGCGTTTCCTGTCCGCTGGTGAGTGGACATTTCAACTCTTGCACAGTTTGTTTATGTCAGGTTATAACGGGAAACACATTTATGGTGGAGTGTCTGCGATATTGTGGTGTCATGTGCACTGTATACACCCCACGTCTTGTAAAAATAACCAGGGCTTCACGTGAGGAAAAGAATATAGGGAAGCGTGGACATATTCTGCCACTTCAAAAGAGGCAGTGTTTGGGTCTACTGTAAACACTTACCTTTCTCCGACCCTTGAGTCACTTTTGAGCCATTTTCTAACTTCTGGCTTATCGACTTGTCTATGATTCTGCAACCTGATATGTAATTTGTTTGAAGGTCAACACGTGAGATGATTTTATTAATGATGTTGAAGGAACAAAGAGGCATGCCTCTTGCTGTATAGTCAACTGCAGTTCATGTTTGAATGTACAAGCTCACAATACATTGTCATGTTTGCCAACATTGACAATCAGTCTTTTCTGTCATCAGGATAATGTCCTGTTACGCCATGAAATAAGTGCCACGAGAACATTGTCAGAACACATATGCCTATCATCTCCTGTGCATAGGCTGTGAATGATCATGCCTGTAGTATTTGATCTGTGGTGATTCATGATCATTAGTTTGACTTCATGCTATATATTTCTGGTCATGGAGTATTAAATGTCAGTCCGAATATTCACCAGATCTTTACTGCCTGCCTGCAAAATTGGATGTCTGCCTGCGTCTGCAACAGTTCAGTTAACTGGCTTTCCAGAAGGGAATTGTAAGCATGTGGAGAAGGCCGGTTCAAGGTGTGTGTGTGTGTGTATGTGTGTGTGTGTCTGTGTGTGTGTGTCTGCATTATGTGAGTGTGCCTGTGTTTATGTCTTCATCTGCAAATATAGTATGTCTGTGTGTGTGTGCTACTGCCTAATGGTAATTATCCATTATGTCTTTATCTATCACTGATGCACATGCTTCAAGTGGAGCTCGTTCCGTATTACTTACAGCCTCTGTTTATTTCTGTGCTTTGGCCCAGAGCCATGTTGATACTACACTCCTCATCAGGCCATAAACAATACACTCCAGGAAACGGTAGGTAGTTATAGGGCCTGGCCAGCTTTAAAAGGCCCCCAGTGCTGACCCAGAAATGAAATATTATGGAGAGTAATATACTGCATGGTGTGTGCGATAATCACAGCGTAGCCACATCACCCGTCAGCTGTGTTATAGATTTGGCTCTTGTTCATTAGATGTAATGTCGGATAATTGAATGCTTGAAATGAACCACTCGGAATGACAGATGCATTTGACAAAAGGTGAATGTGATGGCCAGATCAGATACTTGAGATGCTTCCGCTGTTGGCTGCTACGAGCTTCTGCACAATACCGCAATGGAAAGAAGTGTCAGCATTTTTGAGCCATACTGGAAGTGAGATTGAATTCAGGAAAAAAAAACTTATTAGTATTTGAAGCCAAGTCCCAGATCCACAGAGGAGACTAAGACATCCAGTAGACAGTTGGTCCCCCTCCAGAGGCAAAATCAAAAACATAAATAGATTTTCGTGCTGTGAATTAAGTTTCCAAATGTGAATACTCTGTACCATTGTTGTCACCTGTGAGTATTTCAATTTAATTATGTTTCCTCAATCTCTGGTGACATAACAGGGCCATTTTATGAGTACTTGCTGTAAATGTCTTACGTATAGCTCCTGTAAAGTAGAGACCAAGCCCCAGGTCAACAAAGGAGCCTGACAAATATGAAAGTTCAAGTTTACAATGAGCTGTCACTGTCATTTAGGGTGACAGTGATATAACACAGTTGTGACACTAAGGATCCAGAAATTTGGGCTTAATTTGTATATTTCTCACCTCACTGGACTGCTATTCTGGATTTCTATAATTTAGATTACTAGAGCTGTGAGGAAAATTTGTTTTGGACACGTCAAAAAGTCTTGATGGAACTTCTTACAGGCCAAAACACCAGGTTAAAAAGACAGTTCCATTCACGTCCAAGAAATCATTTATCTAGCAAAAAAATATGAATTTTCTGTAAAAAAAAAAAAAAAGTTGCAGAGAGTTGTGCCAGGACTGTCTTAAACAGAAAGGCAGCAATGGCTGACCTACTATTCACCAGACACCCTCGCTCTCCCACTGCGAGATCCAGCGGTGTGGTTTTCTTCCCTCTTCTGGAGGTCTTGCGGAGAGTGTTTTCCCAGTGTCCATGTCCCCTCTCTGTGTCACCTTGTCAAGCATGGGCAGGAACACCCTAACCAGAGGGCACAGTTCAGGCGCCTTTGACTTCCTCTCCGACAAACTTTTATTTGTATCCTTTTTTCTCTTTTTGTTTGTTTTATTAGTTTCTGACTCTTAGCGCCAAGAAGTCTCCACCCAGATAACAAGTCATACCAAAACAGCAGCACCAGACATATAAAATGGCAAATTAAAAGTGAATGTTGATGCAGTACTATACATGGCTGAGCCATTTTTATGTCAACAATTATGTCTACTCGTGATAATTGGGAATGACAATGGGTGACATTTTACTTCCTCTCAGCCTGTGAAAGGAAATACTCTCAAAATGTCTCCCTCTTGTCTCTGAGTAATAACTTTAGCCCACACTTATGAACACTTCTGGTTCTCAACTGTGCTTCTCTAACAAGCTCTATATAGTGGTCGGTTTTGTTAATTTGATTAGAAAAATCCCCTCAGAAGCAGATCCAGGCTTTGCAGGCATTGACAGGCCTGATTAGACTCTTTTGCAGATCCTCAGAGGCGGTCTGTGTGGGTTCAGTGCAGCTGATTAATGACCCGTCCACACAGACACGGAGTATCGGTTCCCAGCTCCCTCGCATACCATCGACTTTTTATTTATTTATTTATTTATTTTCCAAATAGCAGGTTGCAGTGACAGCAGAATCAAAACCATCTGACTCCTTCTGTTCACACAGTACAACTTGCACACAACCCCTAGACTCTGGAAGCAAGGATGAGTGCGTGAAATTTTGGCTACATAAAATTGTGGCTCAAAGATATATCTAGGCTATAAAAATAAATCCCCCCTGTGAACACTACATTATTACTGTTTCTGATAAACAAACCAACAGAAGATCAGTAAGGAGGTCAGTGTAAACTACCCCTCGGCTTGGACACAGCGAGCACGGACGGTAAAAAATCTATGTCAAATTCTGCGTGAAATCGCAATTACAAACATTCACACTTGCCGCAGGACCACCAGAGAGTTGAGCCAAGCGTATAATAGCCCAGCTGATGCCTCCCCAATCCATTTTCCAGACGTTTCGAATCATGACAACTGCACAGAAACCCCCACCGCCCACCACCACCAACTCTCCGGACCCCCCCAACCCCACCCCCACCCCCACCCCCACCCCCAGTGACAGCACACAGGCGATGCAGCGGGCCGGACCTGGTACCCCTCAGAGACGACAGGCGCTAAGCAACCGAGACACAGAGCCGAAAAGAAATCCTGCAAAAAACCACACGGCTGTCAGAGCCCCAGCCAGCGCCTGATTAACTCAAAGGGACCGAACTCGCCACAAATCAGGAGGAAGACAACTAACTGTAGACTCCAGAGAGGGGGGTTGGGGGGGTTGGGGGTACGGGCACCTCGGATGTGTGAAGTGGGGTGAAGGATGGTTGTCTGCAGACGTGGAGGAGGAGAGGGAGAGGGAGGTGGTTTGAGGCTAACATCCTGTTACTGTCCATTAGTGTAAATGACTGCGTTAAGGAGTATAGGCAAGAGACACATTTGTTTGTTTTTATTCGTTTATCTCTAATGGTCCAAAAAAACTCCTTTTCTGAGTCCATCTTTTAAATTTAACTAACCTTACAAAAAGAGTGATAACAGTTTTACAAAATTTACAGTATTAAACAGGGAAATTACAGCATTAAACAGCAGTTTTACATTATTATAACAACATTAAAAAACAACTGAGAGTGAAGGTCAGTTCATCATTTCTTTGACCCTTTGGGGCAGTTGGTCAGTAGAGGTCAGGGCAGCACCAAAAACAAAACCTGTTCTTCTGCTGCGCTCTTGTTGTATACTCTGCTATTCCCTTTTTAAAATTCTCTCCAACATGCATCCTTGTTTGCTCTCCCTCATTTCCAATTTACCACACTTATCGCAGGTTCAGTTTGAACAAAACAGTGGAGATCCCTTCTTTTAAATTAAATCAGTTACGTAACATCCCACCTATGCTGCAATCACAACATTTTGACAAGGGCTTTCGAGAGTTGTTAGGAGCGTTCAGTGACATCGCCTCCTCATCTACAATATTGATCTAGCTGGATCCCCCTGGCTTATCTGCAGTGGGGTTGGTTTTCATTGGTTATTTCCCCTTTCTACCCCCCTGGTGAACACACACACACACGCAGACACACACACACACACACACACATGCATGCACGCACACATGCATGTGCAAAAACACACTAACACACACACATACATGCACACACACACACACACACACACACTCAAACACACATGATACATATACTCTCTCTCCCTCTCAAACACAGACACAGACACAGACACACACACACACACAGAGTCCTATACGTGTGCTTTTCAATCTGATCTCCCTCCTGTCGACACAGGCCTGGGCATATACCTCCCCCGTGCATAAACAAGATAAGCGGGCGTGACGGACGGCACAGATGGTGGCGATCAGGGGTACGAGCCCAGGTCCAGTTTGATTAATTCGATTGCATCCATAAACATTCCTGCTGCTGCCCAGAGCAACTCGTGAGCTAACTCAGGTTACCTGCTGTTCAGGGAAGCCGACCTTCTCTCTCTCTCTTTCCCTCTTTCCTTCTCTCCCTCTCACTCTCCCTCTCTTTCCCTCTCTCTCTCTCTTTCTTTCCCTCTCTCTCTCTCTCTCTTTCCCCCCCTCTCTCTCTTTCTCTCTCTCTCTTTCTCTCTCTCTCTCCCTTTCTCCCTCTCTCTCTCTGCCCCCCTCTCTCTCTTTCCCTTTCTCTCTCTCTCTTTCCCTCTCTGCCTCTCTCTCTCTCTCTCTTTCCCTCTCTCTCTCTCACTCTCCCTCTCTTAGCCATACAACTATGGATCCCAGTCAGGAGTAAACTTAGCATGAAACATGGTCTATGGTGGTTGGTCTGAACAAAACAAAAAAAAAACAGGGAAAAAAAAGAAAGTGGACAAAAGACAGGAAAGGTTTTTCAGGCTCACAAACACGGGTCTGGGTTATACCTACATGTGTTTGTCTTCTAAAACAATCAGGATTTTGTGTGTGAAATATTGAGCAGATGCCACTGGGCTGTCATGTGAAGGGGAGGTGAGCAGGTCCAGGGCTTTTGTTCACCGACAACGTGAACCTGAGCTTGAGTTTGAGTTTGCTTCCTCCACTGATTGCACAGTCTGTGGGAACACACGGACAGATAGACAGACAGACACACAGACACTCTCTCTCTCTGTCTCTCTCTCTCACACACACACATACACACACACTGTCGGAACAAGACGTGCTTTACCAGCTCATTATCTGGCAGATTCCAATCTTCTGGTTTATTGTTGCTGGTTTCATAGAGACTAGGACATGTTATCCACTCTATGTGCGTACATTTGTTTGCACTTATATGGTAAATCCTTTGTCAACTTACCTGATACATTTTAATTACGTTACGTCAATGTCTTACATAATGTATGTATGTACCTAATTTTGTTCCTTCAGTCGTAATTCCACCCTACCATTCAAAGCATGTACAGTTTTGTAGATTGCTGACCCGGGACTATATATGTGGGATCAACAGTTTTCAATAATACCCCAAATAACCTGTAAGTGTTAAGTATCTGCAGTGAACTGATAAACGTAAAACATTTAAAATATAATGCAGCAACAAACTAACTTAGTCCCAAATCTTTAGTCTCTAGGTTTGGATGTTCTGGGTTATTCATTTTTAAACATTGCAGACTATGACATATATGTAAATACATGTTTTTGAGAAGCCATTTTCATATTTTACCACTATGTAAAATTAATTATGTAAAACGTAAAAAAATATTTTTATCCTGCAATTATATACGTCAATATTTAAACTGTAAAGAATTACACAAGTTCTATGTAATGTAAGTAAAAATGTAAGTAATGTAGATCTGTGATGACTTGAAAAAAGGACAACTGTTCATAAAAATAATTCAGACCTTTGTAAGAAATAAACAAGCTTCAATATATGCGTGTAATACATTATTAATATCACAATTTAACACAACACATTTACCGTTCTTTTTTCATGTTATGTCATGAATATCTTCAAGCACACTTTACTTTTGCAGGTGTTGGGCATATGTGCCTTAATGTCGAACATGTCAGAAACTGTGGCTTTGTGTTGTCGCAAGTGGAGCGTAAATTCAAACCCAGTTTTTCAATGTCACGGTTTCTGGCAAACGGCTGTTCCCTGAGCAGAAATCTAAACGTCCTGACACATCTGAAAATATTCTAATTTTTTCTTTCTCGTCGCCCGTGGCAGCGTGGTCTGAAGTCAGTGCTCTCTCTCTCTGTGGACGGGACTCTGATGGGAGAGAGAGATTGATCCCCTTTTTTCCTTGATGGACAGAAAGAGTTAAAAACCACTCACACCAAACACACATGACTGACAGCTTCTTGAGGGGTCTGTGAAATTGGTTCAGTGAAAGTAGGAAAAGGAGAAATTCTGCCTTTAAGGCGGCACCTATAGTGGAAAGACCACTTGAGACCACTTTTTTCCACCTATGGTGACTTCTGAAAAAGACTTTTGTGTTGGTTTTTTTCCTCACTTTCTACACTATAATATGTAGTATTATTTGTAATTCATTCACCTACTTGCATATGTTACTGCCATATCATGGTGAAAAGCCATGTTATTCTCTGTATATCAGGATATATATTTAGTGAGCTATTTAGTCTGCCCCTCTTACAGTAAACAAATCCTTGGGTAAAAGAACAAAGCTTTACAACTCTGGTTCGCTTTCAATTCAGGTTGTGAGGGGAGGTACTCAATCAGTAAGTTCTCAAGTCCATCAGCCCTTTTCTCTTTCTCTTCCCTTTTCTCTTTTTCTTTCCTTTTTTGCTTTCTGTCTGCCTGTCCTTTCCCCCCCATTCCCATTCCCATCCAATCCCAATCTTTTTTTTTTTTCCTTGTCTCCTTCTCTCCCTGTTTCTCACCAATTAAGCAGCCTCGAGGGAGTGCTGATTTGCCAGCGTCTGACAATAGCCGCACACACAGCATGTAGGCACCGAGACAGGTCAAGGACTTTGGCTCTGTAAAACGGCTGGACAATGTCTCTGTCCGAAGCACTGCCCTGTTTTGTTTTGTTTTTTAAAAAAGGAAAAAAATGAGCCTCTGGAAGGCTATATCAGATATTTTTCAGTGTTGAAATATCGACATGTGTGAGTAATAATAAATCTCTGCCTCACTAATGAGGTGTTATAAGTTAAATAATCGCCTCTTTAAAAATAGATCAGTAATTAGTAATTTAGTGGTAATATTGTTTTTGTTTTTGTGCTTTTAAATAGATAACAGTAATTTAAATGTTAAAAAACTCTGTAGTAGTCCTGACGTTTTTTAGATTGACTTTAAAAGAATGACATCGCTCAAAAAATGATACATGACATCTGTCCATGGCCATAAATCAAACTGAATGGTGATGGACCTGTTTTAAGGGGAAACACATTTAAAATGGGCCCCCCTCAATTACTTCCATATGATCAGAATTGAACGATGATGTTGGTATTCGGACAGAAGTCGAAAGAAACTGTCCACATTCAAGCCTCTTTTTTCCACTAAATTTTGTGATTAAAGAAATCTCCAAGCTGGGCATTAGCCAACCTAATGCATTATTGGCAACTACCATAGCTGGGTAATCATTAAATACTCATCATAATTACACACATATTGATGTAGTGGGTGAGTAACAGTGTCAAGAGCATATTGTGATTGTTTTATGGTCAGCCTTGTTTGGTTAAACTTGTCAAATTGACAAACCTGTTTTAAATGAATAAACTAAGTAAAAATAAACCCGCAGCTATTGTATTTTCATGTCCAAAACTTACAAGATGTACGAATCCCACCAATGTTCTTCGCCTATAAATATCAAGTTACCAAAAGCTACACCCATGTGAGGCCATGTTAACTCAGTCAAACACACTGACTCACACACACATGCACATACATGCGCGCACACGCACACGCGCACACACACACACACACACACACTTACACAAACACATACTATTCACAGCACATCTTTAAACCATTAGAGGCACATCAATAGGTTCTGATACTGACATTGCCTTTGCATGGGAGAAAAGAGATTAAAGCAAGTTATAGTCATATGCATCAACTTGTGTTTGTGTGTATGTAGGTGTGTGAGTGTGTATACATGCCTCTACAGTCCACAGTATGTATGGCAGAGAGAGAGAGAGAGAGAGAGAGAGAGAGAGAGAGAGAGAGAGAGAGAGAGAGAGAGAGTATATATATATTAGTGTGTGCATGTGCACGCATGCCTGTACAGTGCACAGTCCTAATGCGCTAATGTGATGTTCCTGTAACAGACCCAAACATAAATCAGATGCTTACAGAAAGTGTCAGATTTCTTTGGTGGCTTTCTCCCGTTTGCCAGCAAATATTGAAAGTGAATCTGTGGCCGGAGGCACTTCGAGGGGGCCCTGTTCACTCCTCCGAGAGCTTAGCATGCCCAATCACTCTGATCCCTCTGGAAAAAAAGCATATATCATATTAATAATACTCCATACATTGTTCTCATGTCAGGGAAGTTTTGAATACGGTGTCATTCTTTTGGCATTGAGTATGTGTCTATGCAGTCATTATTAGTGTGAGTTTTCATCAGCTTGCCTTGCTGTAGTTTTGACTTATGTGTAGCAAAAAAAGTGACTAGAGAAACTTCCACTGAGTTCTCCTCCATTCATCAAAACAATAGAGTTTGCCAAACATGTTACTGCATTCATAACCAGTGATATCACGATTCTCCCTCACTGAAGCTAAAAGGGGGCTAAATGCAGAGCCAAGGTAAGGACATAGTTTTACTCCAACCTTGACTGGCTGATTACCAAAAATTGAGGGGAGTTAATCATGGCCAAGACTGTCGGAGCTTACGGTGTAACCCTCACATCACATGCTCCTCGATGGACACACATATTAATACACACACACACTCACTCACAGACCACTGACATCAGACTGATGTCACCATGAAATGTAGTCCGAAAGAGACAGGTGACCTGGTGTTCTAAAAGTTCATACACCATCTAGGGCTCTTATAGATCAGCCGACCAACTCCGCCTAGCTGTCCTTCCTCCAGGCTAAAAAGCAGGGTGACCGTGGCTTTGCAGTGTTTTCTCCTTAGCTCTGGAACGAGCTGCCACTGCACATATGCCGGGCTCATTCCGTGGCTGCTTTTAAATCTCACCTTAAAAATCATTTTTATGCCCTGGCAGTGAAAACAACGTGAATATCTTATTGTTTTATCTGTTTTTATTGTCATGTTCACTTTATGTTGTGCTTTCTGTTTGTCTACCAAGTCATTTACCCTGCTTGTCCAGTACTTTGTTCAGCTGTTGTTGTTTTTAAAATGCTTTTACATTACATTACATTTAGCAGACGCTTTTATACAAAGTGACTTACAAAAAGGAGGACATAAGCTGACAGAGGTGTAGAGGAACACAGAGTAAGCAGACTACCTTTATATATGCAGGAAGATGCATGTACTTTAATAAATACATGTGACTTGACTTGACATGACCTAGTCTATTCAGGAACTTGATTGGCAGGCTCAGGGAGATGCCTCAACCTATTACAGTGGGTGGGAGGGCTTTACAGTGTCAGCTGCACCAGAGTGGATGGAGGCCATTAACCACACCCTGGTGTACATTATAAGTAGAACCGGCTTGTTAGCCAGGCATTGCTCCCAAACATCCTGACAACATATTGATGAAACACAGAGCACTGGGTGTACGTCAGTATTATAGTAAGACATCAATATGAGCACACGATGTACTTGTCAGATATCAAGCTCTGCTTGTTTCCTGAATGTGTGTTGCCCAAAAGCAAGGAGATCTGAAGTTGAAAGCTGACCTTGGTTTGCTCCAGTTTGATAGTAATCGAATGGGGAGGATGAGGGGAGGGTGTGGAGAGAGTGAGTGAGTGAGTGAGTGAGTGAGTGAGTGAGTAAGTGTGTGTGTGTGTGTGTATTTGTGTGGTTGTATGTGTGGGGAGAGTGTGTGTGTGTGTGTGTGTGTGGGGAGAGAGTGAGTGAGTGTGTGTGTATGTGTGTGTGTGGGGAGAGAGTGAGTGAGTGTGTGTGTATGTGTGTGAAGAGTGACTGAGTGTGTGTATGTGCGTGTGTGTGTGTGTTTGTGTGTGTGTGTCTGTTTTGCGTTAAGAGTGTGGCTGGGCACACAGGATGTCAGGTGCAGCTGATGGCTTACTCAGGGCGCTGAGTGGGAGGCGATGGCCCCTGTGGACCTGGGTCACCTCTCCTGTCTGTGCTGCAACCACCTCATGTCCATCATCTCACTCTGTCCTCTCTCTCTCTTTCACTCTCTCACTATTACTCTATCTCTCTTTCACTCTCTCACTATTTCTCTCTCTTTCGCTCTATCACTATGGCTTGGCTCATGTAGTGGACGCTTGGACCTTGTGATTGTTCAATAAAAGGATTTTAAACGCCAACGTCTCTCTCTCTCTCTCTCTCCCTCCCTCTCTTCTTCTCTTTCTCCTTCACTCAGTCTCAGAATGAGTGCATTCCTGGGGTTCAGGGGTGGAATGGATGGTTCCATTCTTGTGGAACTCCTCTCAGTGGAGACATGAGATCAGGTTCCCATTAGTAACTTACATCTGGTCACTTGGGAGATGGTTCATTTTGTTTTTTTGCCATTTTAGTGAATCATTCTCCAAATTATGTCATGTAAAAAGTTTGAAATTGAAAAGTCATGGGACCAACTAAATGTCGTTTCGGTCCTGGAGAGTATCTTTTTTTTTTAAACCGCACTTTTACCTAAACTTTGACTCGTTGTGCCAGCATTTGGGGATTATGCACAGAAAGGGAGATGCCCAGAACAACAACAAAAGTCTGAATTTAATTATGTAAAGAAAAAAAAAGAACGGCAAAAAAATTCCTCAACTCCTCGAAGACCATCAAATGTAATATAGCATTTCAGATCAAATTTAGCTGATGAGTCGATGACATTTTCAATTCTTAGTGAAAACAACCTGTTTAAAAAATAGTTTGTATAGGCCACCTAATTATATGTTATTGAACGCCAAAGGACATGTACGAATTTGAACTCTTTCTGCTCCGCACGCTACAGTTGTTGATTCTGAGCCATCTGTATCTGCGCTTGCATCTGCAAACTGTATCTATGCAACACTTGCACATTGACATCATTCTGATTAAGGATCTATATGAACTCAGTGTCATGTACTTGATGTGTTATGACTTAATTCAGTTTGCGAACGACTGTGCACAAATACGCATTCAGGTTTTTGTCAATTAGATCACTTAATTGTGTGACGAATTTTATCCGCTGGTCTTACACACACACATGATTTTGAACAATGTTCATGAAGACGTAATGAGGAAAGTGAAGAACAGCCTTTGGTGCACTAGTCTATTATGCTGCTGGAGATTGTTTTAGATCAAAAAGGCCACCCTACACACTGAGCTGTCTGTTGTGAGGTGATAAAGAGCTGGCGTGTTGACAACTAGGCCCAGGGTGTCGCATTGCCACTCATCGCTGTCCTCTCCAGCAGCAGCTGCCAACTTCTCCATTTAGCAGTTTGTTGTCTCACTCTATCTTTACCTCTCCCCTGACATATAGTTTTCTTGCTATATCTTTCTCTCTCTCCCACTGCTTCATTCTCTCTCTATCTTTCTCTCTCTACCTCTGCTTCATTCCCTCACTCTTTTGCTTCAACAGTTCATTCTCTCATTCATATCTTCTTTCTCTCTCTCTCCCTCATCAACAGTTCATTCTTTTGCTCTCTCTTTCTCCCTCCCTAAGAGTTCTTTCTCTCACTCTATATTTCTCTTTCCATCCTTAACAGTTCATTCACTTACTCTATCTTTCCCTATCTTTCTCTCTCTCCCTCTCTCTCTCTCTCCTCATATATCACCCCCACCCCCCCACCACCACCACCCTTCGCTCTCCACATTTCATTCTTTCAGCCTGTCTGTCTTGTGTTCGCTGCCTCTCCCTCTTTAGCAAATTCAAATTCAATTTGCGAAAGGGCTTCATTGGCGTGACCATGAGGCTGTGCAGTATTGCCAAGCTTACAAGCCATGAAAAAACACACAGACACGCAACGTGCTCTCACCGCCCCTATCGCTCTCATCTCTCTTAGCCGATGCTACTCGTGGTTTTTTTTTCCCTTTTCATTTCATTTCTTTTCTTTTATTCTCTTCGCTTAAACCACAGAAGCCAATAAAAGGGGAAGCCCGATCTTCTTTTTCTCTTATTCTCTCGTTCCAAAAAGGGATGTCTATTGCCCTTTATCTCTTTGTATCTTCTCTCTCTCTCTCTCTTGTTCTCTCGCTCACTCTCTTCTTTTTTTTAGATCTACAGCCAGTCATCTTTTTTTTTTTTAAAGCACAAGACCGTGTGCTTGTGGGGGTCTGAGTGGGAGAGAGAGGTCTGTGAGGACCAGAAGAATAGAGTCTGGACCTTGCCTGTGCTCTTTATTATGCTAGCATTGCGTTTTTTTTTATTCTTCCTAACAGGGGCTTCTGCTCCTTATCAAGCTAAATGGACTAGACATCTGCTGTGATAAGCCAGCACTTTTCCATGTAGTTCCAAATGGCCAAGCCACAAAAACAGAGGAATCAAATGAGGTATACTTACTGTATGGATATGTCAGCTGACCTGACATAAAGCTCAGCAGATCGGCGAGCATTTTGACATAAAATCCCGAAGCACATTTAGACACACGCGATAATAAGACTGACAAACGTAATTAATAGCAAGTGCTTTGTTTACATACGCCAATGTGCGGCGTGGTCTCCCAGTTTGACTAAGATCAGAGATTGACCGCAGGCGTTGCTGCATGCATGTCTAGTACAGTGAATCTGGCTGTTTTACGAAATCTTACAAACTCGTATTGCCATGCTAAGGTCCCACTGAGCCTGTCCGTGAGACCGCACATCTTCCAGCTCCGATCCAAAAACACCAACATAAAAATGTTCCTGTTTTAAAATAGCAGATCGTAACTATTCCCAGCAGCCAATGTAAACGAGAAAGTGAGGAAAAGCGTGTGTGTGTGGGGGGGACCTCCAACCACGACGCTGAAAAAATGTATCAACACGGGCAAAACCCGTTATTGTTCACACAGGCCTCGTTCCGCCCGTTTGTCCATCTGTCCATCCTTCTGTTTATCCATCTATCCATCCGTCCTCGCTTCTGCATTTGGGTCTGCGGCCAAGAACTCAGAGATCCGGAACGTCGCTGCGCCGCACAGCCTCTCTCTCCGTCTTTTGTGGGCACTGCGCTGGTCGGCGCTTGTTTGTGCTTTTAATTGTTGTTGGTACGGAGAAATTAGTGTCTCGGGGCCGCAACGCACCCATGCAGTTCCGTTGACACAAACAGTCATTTATGTGGGAAAGTGGGAACTGCATCTAATGGCCGGGGGGGGGAGGTGTATATATGTGTGTGTGTGTGGTTTCTGTGACCCGTGGCGTCCATGCAGAACCTGGTGGTATGACAGCAGTACAAAGGTGGTGCAGTCAAGTGTGGAGGGAAGCAAACAGTCAATCAATCAGTCAGTTCCTGCATCCCCAACCCCAACCCCAACCCCAAGCATCCAACACTTCCAACTGCATCCCCATCCCCAACCCCAACCCCTACCAACCCAGTGTTCTTTCACTCTATTCCTCTTCCTCTTCTATGTTCTATTCCATTCACTTGTGTTCCTCTTTGTCTCTCTGTTTCTTTATTTACAGTTGCTTTTCCTGCTTTTCATTTTGGATTTCTGTGAGTCCACTCTCCACTCTGCGTCTCTTCTTTATCCCTTTGCTTCTTTGCACTGCTTCTATCATCCCTCTTCATCCCTCTTTTCTGTCTAAGTGTTGCCTCTCTGTCAGCCTTGGTCTCTTTCTCTTCCTCTCTCCTGTTTCATTCTTTGACTCACTATCTCTTCTCAATCCTTCCCTCTCCCTCCTTTGCCTATCCTCCTTTCTTTCCTCTGTTGTATCCCTGTTTTTGCTGTTACTGATGCTTTTCTGTCACTCTCAGTCTGTCTTCCTCTCTCCTATTGCATTCTTTCAATCCTCAATCCTCCTTTTGGATTATTATCCTCTCTCTTTCTTTTCTCCTCTGCTGCATCCACCTTTTCCCATCAACTGACACTCTTCTGTCACTCTCGCTCTCTCTCTCTGTTTTCCTCTCTCCTGTTGCATTCTTTCACTCCCACCCATCCACCCCCTCCCTCCTTTCTCTCCCTCTTTAGCGCTGATCCCGCTGGTTCTGGATCACTGGGGTCTGACATGCGGCTTGGATAAGCCGCTATGGCATCCTCCCAGCCAGCCAAGAGGCCCTGTATTCTTCCACTCAGTGAGAGAGAGAGATAGAGAGAGAGATAGAGATAGAGTGTGTGAGAGAGGGAGAAAGAGAGAGAGAGTGGAGGGGTTTGGCAGTAAAGGAGGAGAAGGGAAGTGGTTGTTAAGCTGTCCGACCCGACAGAGGTGTCCCTCTCACCATCTGTCCAGGTTGGCAAGTAGGGGGACTGAGGGTTACTGGTATACACACACACACACACACATTCCACCCCACCGCATTCCTCCTCCAACTCCAGTCTCCTGCTGCCGTTTTATGGGGAGACTGTGGGATGAGGGGGATCACGTCAGATTTACTGGTGTCAGCACAACTCCAGCGAGCAGCACAGGCAGACCCTGGGTTTCTCCTCCTGTCCTCTCCCACCCCTGGAGTTAAAGAAGCCTCCAACTTCCTCTCCTCTGGGGGTAGCAGAGCTTTAATAATGCTCTTTGACCTGCCAGCCACAGCACTGTTGGATCACCAAACCAAGCCAATAACGTCTGCAGTAACGTCTGCTAACTGCTTGTAACGCAAACTGAGGAAATCCCCTGAATTAAGTAACAGTTTGGAAGCAAAGGATAACCAAAGACTTTAGCCAGCTGGCTCATTTAGGAAAAGAATTACCCACCGCAATTCAGAAAGCTGTTCTCAAACCCACTAACGTTCTCTTGGGTTTTGTGTCAACACGCTGCGTGTTGCCACAGATGTGTGTCAGAACACGCCATTAAAAGCGTGTTATAGTGGGCAGTTTACGGCGTTTGACCTTTGCAGGCTTCTGTAGCTTTCACGTCCTCGTGAAATGACCTCGAGCTCGAGCCCCGTGCGGACTCCCATGGTGATGCGATGACAGGTCAACCCTGGGGGGTGGGGTGGCGGGGGTGACCACGACTACCACCTATAAAAATCAAAAGACAGTGTTGACCAGAAGCCAGGGGGGCGGGGGAACCCTAACCCTAACCCTGCATTTTACAGTTTTAAACGCTGTGGCAAAATGACGAATGGCTCCGTCAACATGGACGCCGTACATCAACTAACCTTCACCAACGTTTATCACCAAGCCGCTGGGCTGGGTACAGAGCCTTTGATGGGCCACGCGAGATTGCCTGGCGGGACTGAGTCCCAGCGCCTGCCTCTGTCAGGAGAAGGCGAAGGCGGCCATGACTCAAAGTAATGGCACTGGAGGAAGTATTTGTTGATCCAGGCCCGGCTGGCGTCCGCTGTGAGAGATGACCTTAGATTTCCCCCTGGAACCTGACTAAAAAAAAAAAAAATGAAGAAGTCAAAAAAGAATGAAGAAATGAAAAAAAAAAAAAATCTTTTAGTGCAGCAGCCAGCAGAGCTCCATTAGCTCTGAACATAATCCAGCCCAGAGCTAAGACGTGTAATTCCATCTGCTGGAGAAAACAAACTGTGGCGCGTACTTGTTATCCCCAATTGGAAGCCCACTGAAATTTGTCTCACTTGAAAATACGTAATGTCATGTACTTCCACCAGCACAAACACATTTGGTCTGTGTTTGGATCACAAGGAGGGCATTATATTTACGGAAATAAATTCCTCTTTGGTGGAAGTTGCTTTGAACAAAATGATTTGTTTGTTATGCAAATATTTTGCGGGCTGTCATGCAAAGATCCTATAATGACTCAAAGCGAAAATGCTTTAAAAAGTATGTACAAAAAAAAATCCTTTCCCACCAGGAGCAGTGAGCAGCTGAAGAATACTGCTAGATGCCCTGGGCAGAATTGTTAGTACTGCTAATTCAACTGGTACAAGAGGAAAAAATACTGCTTGTCACCTAAATAAAGCTTTCCAAGACTTCCAGCCCTATGCGATGCAGGTTCACTGGCACTACTAACAGCAAAGCCATGGGTGTGATCACCAAGGAAACAGTGTTATGTATTAGGCTGCATTCAGGGCTGTGTTGGGAAAGAAATCCAATCCTGGACTTGTCTGCACTGGCAGCAGGGAGGGCTAGTCAAAACTTAATACATTTTGTTTTGATACCCAGTAAACCCACTGAGCTCCTCTGTAAGCATTAGGTTGGCCCATTACATTTTCATCCTCTATTAACTGCGGATGCACTTTGTAACTCTTTAGTATGGTATTTATTATAGTTACGCCATATTTTATAATCCTCTTCATTGTGTTCTTTGGTAATATACTTCCTATGATGTGTTTATGGGTTTGTCTGCAAGTTTCCTGATTCCTTTCTTTTCTTCTTCTTCTTCTTCTTTCTCTCCTCCCCTAAGTTTGCAGATGCTCCCTTCTCCTTGTTCTCTTCCTCTAAGTTGAAGCTCTGCTTGTTTTCTTGCTAAAAGAGGAGAGAGCTTTTTTCCTTGCCCCTGATGTGCTCGATGTGGAGGGATCAAGCTCTGGACTTTGTAAAGCACTCTGGAGTTACTACCAATGTTTTCTGGCAATATAAATAGAATTGAATTGAATTAAATGCTGGAGACAGTACTGAAACATCTTTAAACAGAATATTAAATGGTAAAAAGGGACCAGGGTAAGGATAAAAACGGGAATCAAAAAAACATTCCCATCATACAACAGATGCATTATGAGTATAAACTAAGGGCACATACTGACCCCCCGTACACCCACATCTGTTTTAACTATGCAAAAACAGCTTTCACCTCATCTAAGGTGAGAAGAACTCTATCTCAATCTCAAGCTGTTGGAATGTGGGTGGAATGCCCTTCAAACACCATGTCAGATGTAACCGCGATAACTACCCAACGACGAATCGCGTTTCACAACCACAAGATGATAAAGACATCCCCAGGCAGCCCGAGAGTGTCCCTGCTTTATTTATCTTCCAGTTAACCGAGCGTAATGACTTATTGCTCCGAGCCGCAAAAAAAGTCGATGGCAGTTGACAACCCGTCGTCCTAATTGGGGTTTAATGGATAAATTGTTGCGCAGTGGTCTAAAAGGCTTGATGTCATTATCCCAGCAGCTGCACAAATATGAAAGCAAGGACTCAGCAGGGGGTGCGTGGGGATTGCGGGGGACCCTCGTGTGTTGTTCACTTTCATATTCATGCTGTGGAGGCCAGCGGAGGAAACTTATCCCTTTTGGAGACCGGGGAGACAGACTAAGGATTCAGAGGGAGCAATTACGTAGGGTGAGGCGCCCGGGGCGAACTGGACTGGGATCAGAGTCGAGATGCTGTACTTGCCTTTAAGTGGCGTCTGAGGAATAAGGGAACGTGACGGCACACTTTCTCTTGCTCACTTCCTTTCTTCCTGTCTCTTGTTCTCGAAGGGACCCTGCCTCCCTCTCTCTAGCATCCCTCGTTTTTTTCGTAGCCAAGTTCTGACTGAAGACAGGCCAAGCGGGGCATGCTTCGATTCTGTGAGCGTTAACGATTCCCACAACCTTCACAACTCACAACCTACAGCACACAGCTATCCTAATTATCCAGGGAGATTAAAAAAAAAAACTCTTATGTGTTTGCATTTGAAAAGAAGCTTTAACCCGGCTTAGCCCAAACACCATCACCCCCATTCAAATAGTGGTGAAGGCTCTTTTTAGCTATGGTGGATGTACACAGATTATACATCACTGCCCTGTGTGTACAACCCTGTGATCGATGGCTGCTGGTACAGACCAGACACTCTCCCTAAGAGTGTGGCTTACTCAGACTGACCTCAGACGTCCGGTGGATGGACCCATAATTCTAAAACATGGCAGTGAATGAGTTTATGGCCGTGGAGATGAGTGGGGGTTTCGTTGATGTTTGCAGTAGTGGAGTTGGTGGTGGTAGGGATCAGAGTCTCCCCTCTTAGACCCCCCCCCCCCCCCCCAAAAAAAATCTCTCCTCTTTCCAGGCTTATCATTCAGAGGGGTCTGGCTGTGGCTTAGACAAGGTGGAGGAGCGTGGATCGTCAAACAGGGCCTCTGCAAACGACCCCGTAATTGTGGGGCCAAAGTCTGTCAGCGATGAAATGCAGATCTGAGGCCCTGCATTGCAGATGGAGCCTGAAGATAAGGGCAAGCTGTTGGGTCCTGCTTTCGGGACGAGCACCACTGCCTTACTACAATACGCCAGTGTGTGTGTGTGTGTGTGTGTGTGTGTGTGTGTGTGTGTGTAGGAGAGTAACAGAGAGAAAAAGCAGAGAAAGAGAGAGAAAAAGAAATACAGAGTGTACAGTGTGTGTGTGGTATGTGGGGTGTTTTTGTGGGTCTGCGCACGAGACACAGACAGAGTATGTGTGTCTGAGCGCGAGACACAGACAGAGAGAGAGAGAGAGAAAGAGAAAAAGGAAAGAAAGAGAGAGGTGTTGAGTGATGAGATTAGAGCGAGCCAATGTGGGAACATGGTTTGGAAGTTGGAGTGAAAGTTGTTGGACTGAGAAATAAGACAAAAAAAAAAAAATACACGAAACAGTGAAAAAAAAGAACAAGAAATCCCACTTCCTCATTAGGGAGGTAAAGCAGTGGCCACAGACAGACCATCTCTTCCAACAGCAATACCAGGCATGGATATCGCTCAAAGACATCTCCGCTCCTGTCACGCTCGTCTGGCAGCAAGCGTGAACGAGGCTTAACGGGCAGCGCTAGTGTTACTCGTTAAACACTTTTTACGAGTACTGCGGCGCTCTTGAAATCACATCTTTTGGCTGGACCGCTGACACCACTGATGATATACCAAGAACAGGAATCTTGTCCATACACACACACACACACAAACACACACACATCCCTCGCCGTTCTCATTCAGAGGGAATGGAGATGGTCGAATTTGACCCTTGGCCTGTTTTTGTTTTCCCACACAGTGAGGATAGGATGCAACTGAATGGAACCCTCCGAATGAGGAAATGATAAAGGAAACGCCACCTGAGTTCAAAGCAGGGCTCTCTCTCGTAGTCTCTGAGACTCTATAACTCTGGGGCCCAGCGCACTCTACTCCACCATTGTGGCTCCCATAGAAAAGGGCTGTAAAACCTTCTCTCTCTTCTCTTTCTCTCTCTAAAAGCAAGAGGGGGTATGGGATGAAAAGGGGAATGGAGGAACTCTTGTTTTTTTTTCCTTCTCCACGTTCACATGGATGTTTGTTACTCAGCCCCCCCCCCTTTGCCTAAAACTCACACCCCAGAGTCTCGCCTCCTTTGAGACGACATTCTGTGTGCGGAAGTCAGGGGGTTAACACGGTTCTGTTAGCATCCTTGAGTGACATGGTTTAGTGCTGTTGGATTCCATTTCTTTCTGTCTCCTTGCATTGACTGAAGTGCCACTTGTGAATATGTGAATGCATCTCTCTGTCTATACTGTGTGTGTGCATGTGTGCATTTATATGTGTGTGTGGGTTTGTGTGTACGTGTACGTGTTGGTGTGTGCATTTAAATGTGCCTTTTTGTGTGTGCGCGTATGTGTGACTTGCCAGTCACCATGTTTTCATTGGCTTGTTTTGTGTGCTTTCAGGGCATTCACAAGATTTCTTTCTCTCTGTCATTTGTTCTTTCCTTCTTTCTCTCTTTCCTCTCTTGCTTTCTTTCTTTCTTTCTTTGTGGCCACAGCTCTCTTACCTTGAGTGACCCCTTAGCAGTGAGCTCCTCAGGTAATGAAGTAAGACTATCTGTCTGTCTGCTCCTCCAATAAATCCCTTCTCTAATCCTCACTAAGGCTCTGAGTGACAGCCAGTCAATCAGTCTTTGAAGCATCTATGGCTGACCACCAACCAATATGGCCACCAAAAAAAAAAAGAAACCAATAGGGGCAAATATGCCTAACTGATCTGACACAAAAAAAAAAACAAAGGCCAAAAAGCAACAAAGAAATCCAGTGTTTAGTTTGTCAGAATCACCACAAGGACATTTGATGCAGCTATCATGAGGTGAAAGGACGCAGCCCTTTTTTTCTGGGGGGGGGGGGGGGTGATGGTGGATGTTCGAAAGGGGACACATGGTTGCCATTGGAGGGGTCTGAGGGTCTCTGCTGGAAACTTGGGTCTCTATAGAAGAATGGAGGCTCGGAGGGGATGTGTGTTTGGGGAAAAAAGTGCCCAACTCATCTGACACAAAAAAGCAACAAAAAAAACAAAAAAACAGTCAGAATCACCACAAGGACATTTGAAGAAGTCATCATGAGGGTCACAATGATGGACAGGAGGCAGTCTTTTTGTGTGTGTGTGTGTGTGTGGGGGGGGGGGGGGTGATAGTGAATGTTTAAAGGGGGAACATTGCCATTGGGGGGTCTTAGGGTGTCTGCTGGCAACATGGGTCTCTATAGCAGGGTGGAGGCTCGGAGTGGACGGGTGGTTGGGGGGTGAGGGGTGTTTAAAGCCCCTCTCAGGACCACAACCCCCCACCCCTCCATGGAGTAAGAGGCGTGCCGAGACTCTTAAGAATGCCTTGGCGCCCCCCCACATTGACTCCCCCATTGAGCTGCAGGGCTCTCTATTTGTTTGGCTGGGTCTATTTGTTTGCAGTCTTTCAACACTGGTGGCAGTGAGGATGTATTGGGTTTTAATGGGCCCGGGATGTTAGCTAGACTTTTTTTGTAAATGAAATAAATGTTGTTTCTTTAGGCCGGACAATGAAGACGGAGTCTCTTTGGATTGGTTTGGATTGGTCTCTTTGCTTTTCCAATTTACGATTTAGCTTTTTGAATACGCTCCACATCTCCAAGAACATTATAAAAGGGTGGTTCACTGATGTAATACAACTGCTAAGGGGGAAAAAACTCCCTAAAACACAAAGATTTGTTGTCCATTCTCCCCTTGATGCACTGAATCAATCCTAAAATAGTTTTCCAAAGTGGGGTTGGAAAAGGAGTAACATGAAAAAAACCTATAAATATAAGCTGAAAAAAATAAATAAAATTATTGCAAGGTCCATTGCAGGGCAAATAATGTTCCTTCCTCTGTGAATTGGGTTTTGGATGCTAGCAAAGCACAGCTGTTCCAATGAATCAGTGTGGATGAAGAAATGCTAATTCCAGATGTGAAGCTAATTACTTGACTGATTAAAGCAAACAATTCAAAACATAAAATATTCATTGTTTAAAGATTGGTGGTCACATTTTGCCCCCAGAGTTCAGTCTTGCTGTGAGAGGTTATGTGAAATTCCCTGAAAAACAAGGGCACAAAAAGAAGGGGGGACGTCCTGACAAAAGACGCTTGTCAATCGTGAGGAAATAGCTGATAAAAGCAGCCTGTTGGAGGGAGACCGCTGTTCAATAGGTGAAACCACTCATGCGCTCGTACACAAAAGGATACACAAACACATTGGCAGGCACTCACGCACATTTACGCACACACGCACGCACGCACACACACAAACACACACACAGTTACTTATGTCCCCCTGCACCAAGTTCCAACACACACACACATATACACACGCACACACACAAGCACACATACACACACACTTTAACACCCCCATGCCGTCCCACACACTCACACTCATGTGTGGA
Source organism: Setipinna tenuifilis (assembly GCA_030347295.1). Taxonomy (NCBI): domain Eukaryota; kingdom Metazoa; phylum Chordata; class Actinopteri; order Clupeiformes; family Engraulidae; genus Setipinna; species Setipinna tenuifilis. The sequence goes on from CM059281.1 coordinate 9,335,377, forward strand.
GGGGCTTTAAAGTAACCCTTATTTAGAGCCCCTGATGGGCGGGGGGATGAAAGGGCCCTTGCTGAGCAGGGCCAGCGTTAGAGGCCCAGGTCACCCCATCATGATAAGATTAGATTGGGGGGGATATGGGGCTGGGTCTGGGTCTGGGGTGGGGTATGGGATGGTGTATGGGGCCGGGGGTGGGGATTGGGGGTTGCCTATGGTGCTAGGGTGGGGTTGGGGATGGGGTGTGATTGGGTGGGGAGGATGTGTGATGAGATGCTGGATCTGCTGCAATTCCACTCATCATGCATCATTAGATAGATAGCTAAGGGGAGAACTAATAACACACTCACATAAACACACGCACAAGCGCACACACACACACAAACTTACACATACACACACAGACACTCACACATACCAAAAACCACACAGACACACCAAAACCCAAACGAAACCACAAACACACACTCACACAATCGTATTAAAGTAAGGCAATGGTGCTCATTCCAAGCAGCCTACTGGCACACTACATACTTTTCCACACACACACACACTAATCAACACACACTTATCTGCACACAAAAATTGGCTGCGCGTACAGACGCAGATACTCCACCACATGTGCACTCATACACATACACAGATGTGCCAACACAGACGCAATGAGATAGAGATGTCTGAAAACATGATTTCTACATAGACAGATCTTTATGAGAAGACTTGTACATTTATATCTCACCCACACACACACATGTGGTCCATTAAACCCACTGTTTTTTTTACATTCAATCCTATATTTGCTGCTTTAGCCACACACACTGACAGAAGTGTAAACCGTCTTATCGTTTGTACTACCCTGCAAGATGTCGAATATGAAATGAATCAACTCTCAAAAAACTAAGACAAACCATCTGGATCGAAAGGAGAATTCGCAGATTGCTTAATCTGTTGCAGAAAGATAGTTGGGATAGCTTCCCCCTGCCAAATAGGGAACAAGAGTCGGTCAGATAAACTCAGGCCCATTCCACTGCGGAGCTCCGTCCATCGTGTCCAGACCACAACTGTTTATTTTTGACTCACCGATAAAGACAACTTAAGACGTCTCTTCAGCGGTCAAACCCGGCCTGTGTCAACTATCTCTCTCTGAATCCTAGCTTTGTGCACACACTACACACATTGTCACATACATATGAGAATAATAACACACACACACACACTTACAAGTGCATATACACACACACAGTTAGAAACATAAACACAGAATGACTGCAAGTATGTTCATTCTTTTACCTCTCTCTCTCTTCCTCCCTCACTCAACTCTCATACCCCTCCCATATACTGCAGCCACCCTGTCCCACTGTGTGTGGGTGTGTGTGAGTGTGGTGGGGGTTGCCTTACCTCTGTGTGAATTAGAGTGGGGCTCCTCTGGAGGAATGGCTGGGCTGGTCTGGTCTGGTCTGTGGATGGGGAGGTGAACCACAGCCCTCACCCAGACTAATGCGGCCCAGAGCTCGGCAGGCCAATGGGAACTGGAAAGTTACAACTTTGGGGTTTTAAGAGGCTGCCAGTGTGACAGAAGGTGAATTTTAACCGTGTCTGAAACTTTGCTGGTACTGTTTCGGTTGGAAAATGGCAGCGGGTGCAAAAGACACACTTGGGCATGTCATACTAATTGTCTGTCTATATCACATGAGGGCAATGTTTTGAGATTTTTCCACTCTGGAAACTTTTTTTTTTATAAAGTGCGTTTCAGGGCATCGCAAACAATAGTGTTGTGTGGACGAGAGGCCAAAACAATACAAAACGTATTCCAGATTGACCTAGAATAAATACTGTTTTCAGTGGAACTGACCCTCTGTCAGTCAGTGTAAACCACAGATTCAACACGTAGCCCTAGAATCCTTGGTTTAGACTGAGGTTAGTTATTTTTTCCACTATATACTCTATCTCCAACCTTGCTCCATTATATCCTGTATCTCCTTCATTCAAAGCATAGATCATGTGTGGGCTAAAGATGCTCTTGTACTCAAGAACAGAACCAACCCATCCCAGCTTGTGTCAACTTCCTCTCTCAGGACACATCATTATACAGATATGAATACAAAGGCACACACACAGGCAGCCTTAACTGAAGGTCAGACTGAAGTCCTACAAATGCCACCCCCATTCTCACCAGGTTCTTCCTCAGAATAATGTGATTACTTGGTCACATTTTACTTAAATAGCTCTCTATAGACTATTAACAGATTATTAGACTCAGATTATAAATCAAGTATCAGTTAAAACTCTATCAACAGGAAAGCTGTCAGGACCCATAGGGCTAATGCAGATAGCAAACCAAACAGCAAAGACAAAGGAAAAAGTACTGGATTCAAAATGTTCTTTTAATGATAAAACAAAAGTGGACCAGGCAACATCAAAAAACTTGCCGGCCAACAGGACACAGAACGTAAATCAGACAGTCCAAAAACTCAAACAGCAAAGCATAAATTCAGGGCTCAGGCAAACTCTAGTTGTCCAAAAAGCAGGCAGACAGGTCATACACAGTGGGGCAGGAAGATCAGGGCAACAAGTCCAGGGACTGGTCAAACTCGTATGACTAACAGGCTTGGGTCAGCAACATTGGTCAAAACTTCCTGGTCGATAGGAGAAGGTCAGCTGTCCAAAAAACAGGCAGGAGTCAAAACACCAGCAAAAATATTCCACGTGGTGTGATTCAAGCAGGAGTCTCCTCTGAGCAGGACGAAATAATCTGGCAGAGTAGTACTACTGGCATGGCTTAGGTCTTGTGGCTGACGAGGTGAGTGGATGGAAGGACACACGGATCTTACCTAAAATGAATATTGTGAATCAATAAGAAATGCATTTCTTCCATTTGAAGAGGCAGACCAAAATCTAACACTTTAAATTATATCTTGTTATTGCAATGCAATGTATTACTTAAATAAATGATAAGAATGTTAAATCTTAATTAATAACATTGATGACAGCAGTACTTTTCATTTTTAGAAGTCAAGTCTTTGATTCAGCGCTAATGTATCACTGGCTTACAGTACTATTTCCTGCTCTCTCTCCCTGCTGCTCCCTAAACTTACTGCTTTTCTGTAAGCCAGCTGTGCTGGAGAATTGTCTCCAGGTCTGGACGTTCAGCCGGATTTTTTCGTAGGCACATCTGAATGAGGTTACGGCACTCTGCACAAGTTACAGGATCGGACAGGGAGGCACAAGAAAGCCACGTTAAGTCTGCATGCTGACTACTATTCACCTCATTGTCTTTCTACAGCTCAGCTTTGGGGAATGTTTCCTTGAAGGAAATACATGTCTGGGGACAAGCTTTAAAGCTCTTGCACTGTCTTACCACTGGATAGGTTCTTCCTCCTAAACCGTATCCGTTTTGAGATGATCTGATCCCGGTTGTTGAAGGGCAGCACACCTTTGGTGATGTAGTACATCAGAACGCCCAGGGACCATACGGTGGCCTGAAGGCCGCCATAACTACCTGTCGTGTGCCACTCAGGTGGGCTGTACAAAAGCGTGCCTGTGGAAGGGAACGGCAGCGGCAGAGGTGGTCAGAGATCATTGCATTGATTTTTTTTGTGACATGTATGTAAACAACAACAACAACAACATTTTAGATTAGATGTGCACAATTTTTTTTTTCTCAGTCATACCAGAATAGTCATCGTACGGACCATCTTTCAGGAGATCCCCACAGCCAAAATCAATCAGCTTCACTGTCATGTCCTCTGTGTTGATCAGCAGGTTCTCAGGTTTTATGTCCCGATGGAACACTCCTTCATCATGACAGTGTTTGGCTGCGAGGACCACCTGCCGCATGATCCGTGCGGCATCCTGCTCGCTCATGCGGCCTTGTTGGCAGAAGTGGGAAACATCTACACAGGGCTGGGGGCGCTCCAGGATGAGAATGATGATGTCCTGGCCATCGAACCACTCCAGCAGCCTACAGATGTTGGGGCATGCTGGGGGCTTTGAGGCCATCACCATCAGCGCCACCTCACAAGGAAGGCAATCACTACTGCCAGACTTAGAGGAAGAAGTCGGGGGAAATATGTAGAGCTAGAATTATTCCTTTAAACTGGAACTGGAGTTGCGTTTACAACAAAAAATATATGACACTTTGAGAGATAACATTGGGAATTTGTTTGATGTAATGACTGGGTATTAAGTTTAGTATTAGAATTTTGGATATGAAGCTGCAAATCGAAATTAACTTTATAATTTTAATTAATAATAATTATAATAATAATGATTACATACCACAGTAATGTACTCTCCTGCCAGTGCCTTCGGCACCACTTTTATGGCAACCTAGAAGAAGTTGAAAAAAATATTTATTGAACTATTGACTGAAGAAGAGGTACAATGCAATTCAGAAAGTGAAAGGACTATTGTATAAGACAAGAAAGGAGGTGCCTGAGTGTTACATGTCAAAGTGAGGCAGTCAAGAATCTAACCTGTGCTCCGTCTGCCTTCCTGGTGCCAGCAAACACACACCCAAACCCTCCTTGGCCCAGGGGTTGTCCTACATCGTAGCAGGCACTGAATCCTGTAAAACAACAAATGTTTTGGCAAAGTCCCAATAGCTCAATGTTTTCCTGTGTTTGCATGTGATTTCTTGATGCACAAATCAGTGAGCGCTGAATAAAAGGCCCATCTGTGCATTTTTTTGGCTAACCTCCACGGTGGGGTGGCTCAGCTCTCCTCAACCGGCCAGGGCAAGGTTCAGGGCGCCGCCTTTTACAAGAGGGTTTTGCCTCTTCTCGCGAAGAGATGGCCTTTCTCTTCCGAGAGGCCTTAGGCGTCCTGGCCTGCTGCTGTAATTTCGGCTCGGCCAGCCTCTCCTCATTGGATGAGAGATCTGCCTTGGAACACTCCTTGGCTCCATCATGGTCTCGCCCCACTCTCTCCTCCTCCTGCATCTTTGCAATGCGGTAATTCCTCCTTCTCTGCTTGACTCGTCTTTTTTGAATCATTTCTCTGATTCTACAAAAGACGGATCTTAGGGCAGGAAAAAAGCAACATCCTGACTGGGTACTCTCTTCTTCCTCCAGCTCCATTATGGGTTATGTGGTCGATAAAACCACACAGGCCAAATTCTTACCAAAAAGTTTGCTGCAAGTTCTCTGTGCTCTTGTCTCAGAAGTGACTGTATTGTGTTTAAACTAGAACCTTAGTGCAAAGTGGAATTCTCAGAGTGTTCCAAACGATGATGTCACAAGTGATGATTCAGGTGACTTGCAGATTTGCCTACCAGGTCTTCATTTTCTATGGCTCTGATTAATATTATTTGCAAACGCCATTATTACATCACAGTGTCTATGTTGTTGCTGCTAAGTGGCGCAAAGATTTGAACTGACCTGACTTAAGAAGGAGGTTTTGCTATGGCTTCATTATCTCAATTGTCTCATTATCATGACAAGATGAGCAATTTTGGACAATTACAACACACACGTAGCAAGGATGGTTTCTTGTCACATGCATAGACATACTGGGTGGAGTATCACATGCAGTGAAATTGGTGATTGTTAGTCTAAAACTGTGCATGGGGAGGCGGAAGTAAAGTGCGTAGAATGCAGATTGGGAATGGTTACCTGATAAGGGGAAGAGGTAGAATGGGGCCAAACTGTAAATAATCCCAATAATAATAATCCTTCATTAAAGGGCATGAGGCCACATCTGATTACCCATATTGAAACGTGAAAACCACAGAATTCACCATCTCATGCATATAGTCTAAATATTGGGCGAGCAATGCTAACATGTCAATATATCTTTTTTGTATATTTTTGTGCTTTTGTGCTTTTACTGATAGGCCAGTGAAGAGTAGGGCAGAAAATGAGTGGGAGAGAGAGATGGGGGAGGGTTGGGAAATGATCCTCCCAAAGCCACCCATTAAAAGCTTATTTAATGAAGACATCCCCCTCCCCCCTCAACTCCCTCATAATCATGAACAATTATCTTTAAAATTTCCATAGACTGGAAGCAGAAAGGTAAAGATATCATTGGAAATATCATTCTGTAAAGTAAGCGTAACAGTCAATGGACTGTTGACTGGTGTAACAACAAGATTCAGCTTAATGCCTCTAAAACAATTGAAATAGTTGTAAACTTCAGAAAGAGGCAATTCACCAACACCCAAGTCAACATACTGTGTCTGTTCACCCAATATCCTGGACAAACTGCTTCAAATGTCTGTGCGCTCACATCAGTCACAATTTGGGGGTCAACCCCTCACTGAGTTCGCAAAACTAATAGCACAAACTCTGCTTTGCACTCAGTTTGTAATTTTGTAACACACACTTTGGAAAAAAGTAAACACAATCCACTGCACAGCACTCTATTGCACTCAACTTCCGAATGATCAACACACTCCTAGCAAAAATATACACATTGATATTTTTATTTACACTATTCTGCCAATTGTCTGACAACAGTGCCAAATGAGAAAATAATTGTAGATAATTAGTTTGTAGTAGAAAAATCAAAGATGCATATATGTTGGGGCGTGCTTCCATTGCAACACGTATCCCCACCCCCAACCAGATCTCCCGGATCTCCCGCCACACGAAACAAAGGCGTCACACCTGTATATAAGGAGGGCGGTGTGCCCCGTATAATTGAGTTTGTATGGTCACAGCCTTAGGTGCACGCTGTATTAAGCTCCCGGATCCGTCACAATAAAACTCGGAGGTTTTGTCATTTACCACTACTCGGCTTGGCTTTGTCTCTACTTTGTTGATAATTAATTTTTGGACGACAAGTTCACTTTGCAGTTAGCCTTAGCTGACTATAAATAAGACACAAATATAAGATATTTGACACTGTGCTATAGTTAGAGGACAACATGGTGGTAACATAACTATGTGTGCAGCTATAAGTCAAAATGCCATTGTTCATCATTCACCTTCTCTGCCTTGCGCTGGAAGGTCTATGAACATTATCCCCATCAATGCATAGCCCTTCTACAGACAATGGAGTATCCCGTACAGGGATGCAAACGGGAGAAAAGTCACCCCACACGGCTTTGAACCCAGCTCTCCAGGGTACCAAACATGCACTTTGACCACAATGCCAAAGAGCCAGGCGTGTTGGTATGACAGTCAGGACAAACACACAACCCTAGTAATGGCACTCCATCACATTGACCAGGCATCATGTCAGGCCTTGATACTTCACTCCAGGAGATATTTTTTGTCAGTGTCTTTGACTAGAGGGCATTGCATTCGATGTTGCCGAAATGTTGTGACCGGACCCAGAGTAACGACAAGATGTAGACTGTTTTTTTTTTTTTTTTTTTTGAGTGAAATTACTGTATGTTTTCTTGTGTTTTCACTTGGAAAAACACTTTGTGTTTGTATTGATGTGTGTAAATGAACATCCATAATTGAACTTTGAATTACCGTGTGTTGGGCTGGATTCCTGTGGATGATCTCAAACTGTCACCTTGTGCAAAGAGAAACCAAAAGCCAGATGTGTTTTTCATTGATACCATCAGTGTGTAGTTGCCACATTGTGCGCTAATTAATATGATGGTTTGTGTTAACTGTTTGGTACAAAAACACAATTTTTAACAAAGGTTTGCAAAGTTAAACAAGATGTGTTAGCAAAAATAGCCAATATGTATAAAAATGTGCTTAAGCAATCAGAAAAAAAAACTGTAATAGTTTTAGAAATTGTGCTACAAGAATCACTGTCAGTGTTTAAGCATTCAGAAAAAACTGTAACTCCAACCACCTCATTAAAAAGGCTCAACAGAGACTGTAGTTTCTGAGGCAGCTGAGAAAATGCATTGCCAATAGTAACCTTTTGGTACTATTCTATAGTATAAAGACATCATAAAAAGCATTATCACTGCATCCATCACTCTCTGGTATGGAAACTCTGATTACCACATCAAGAGTAAACTTGTGAAAATTGTCACAAAAGCCTCAAGAATCATTGGTTCTGTCCTTCCATCAGTCTCCAGTCTTTATTCTGAGCGCTGCCAAAACTGTGCAGTGAAATTCACTGGTGACCTCTTCACCCAGGCCATGGCTTGTTGCAACTGCTGCTCTCCGGAAGATGCTACAGAAGCTACAGATCCCTGAGATGAAACAACGCGACTTATCAACAGCTTCTTCCCCTCTGCAATCAAACTGCTAAACTCATCTTAATATGGACTAACATATTATTTATCTTTTTTTGTTTATTTATATCTTTCTTTCTCCCATCACCTCCACCCTCCCTCCCCTGCCAATCCATCCTACCTGCTAGAGTTATATACTGCCCTGCAACATACAATTACCACCAACCTTGTTGTGGCAATAAACTCATCTTGTATCTTTTGTAATGTGTTTGTGGTTGCGTGTGTGCGTATGTGTGTGTGTATGGGGGGGGGGGGGGGGGGGTAAATACCATATATTTATGGTATTTACCCTTATCAGGTCACCATTCCCAATCTGCAATATATTTTCAGTGGATCTGTGTTTGCCCCCTGTCAGTCAGTTTAAACTAAAGATAGAATCCTTGGTTTAAACTGAGGTTACAGATATTTTCTCCACTATACCCTGCATCTCCAACCTTGCTAGCACAGCCGCACACATTTAAAGCCTAGGTTATGTGTGAGCTGAAGACAGTCTTTTACTCAGGCCTTAAGGGTGGGGGTCAGCCTGGGCTCACAGCAAAGAGGGGGGCCCACCTTTGGACAGATCTAGCTTTGTCTATTTAATTTTTGAACTTAATGTTTTGCCATCACAATGAAAGCTGACTATCTTGGTAGATAGATAAACCAAGTCAGCCAGGAATAATTCAGTTTCCTCAATAGGTCATTACTTTTTTGTGAAACTGAAGTACAATAAAACACGAAATACAAATAAACATCTATCTTTCACTGTACTAGCTTAACATTAGAAAATAGGCAGGCTAACACCGATTAGTTTGTAAAGCTTTATTTTGATACAAAGCACTAACATTTCCAGCAATTACAATTTCAACCATGTATTTTTTATGTTTAAATACATGGTGCAGGGACTTGTCTAGAAGGACTTTGTTTCCAAGGGGGCAGGAACAAACACAGAAGTTGAAACACCCATGGGAAAAAAACCTGGAAAGGGCCATTTATTTAACTAAACCAAATAACTTTACTTGAGAAGCGCTCAGAACCAGAGCAAACATATTTGCTCCGATCTGAAATGTGTCATGTTATTGTGTTGTAAAAAATGTTCATCTGAAATTATGTTAAAAGTTACGGCAGAAATTAAGTGACAACTAGTGACTTTCTGTCGCAAAGGAGGAAATTTATCACACTGTTTGAATAACAAGCAAGAGTCATAATACCATGCCCATTTAGTTTCCTGTTCATGTCGGGGGGGGGGGCAGCATAAATGAGTACACCCTCTTTGAAAAATGACATTTTATACAATATGTAATTGAAAACAAACAATATTTCCAAAATGTGCACAGGCTAAGTTTAATACAGCATGTTGAACTTTTGACTTAAAACAAAAGTTAATAATATAACTCAGATGACATACTTTTCAGTTTTAGTCAAATTAGTGTGCTGCAAAAATGAGTACACCCCACAACAAAAACTACTAAATTTAGTACATTTAGTACTTTGTATGACCTCCATTATTTTTAATGACAGCTTCAAGTCTCCTGGGCATGGAATGCACGAGTTGGCAACATCAATCTTTTTCCATTCTTCAACAATGACCTCTTTTAGAGATTGGATGTTGGATGGAGAGTGATGCTCAATCTGTCTCTTTAGAATTCCCCAAAGATGTTCAATTGCGTTCAGATCAGGTGACATACTTGGCCACGGAATCACTCTCACCATGTTCCTTTTCAGAAAGCCAGCAGTGGCTTTAGATGTGTGCTTAGGATCATTGTCGTGTTGGAAAAGGGCACGACGACCAAGGGCAAGAAGTGATGGAAGCATCTTAGTTTTCAGTATAGAACAGTACATTTCTGAATTCATGATGAAATGCAGCTCCCCAACGCCAGCAGCACTCATGCAGCCCCACATAAGGACACTTCCCCCTCCAAGTTTCACTGTGGGCACCATACACTTTTCTTTGCATTCCTCACCCTTGTGACGCCAGAAACCAAATATTGATTTTGGTCTCATCACTCCACAGAATAGAGTCCCAGTAGCGTTCATCTTTGTCGGCATGGACCCTGGGAAACTCTAGACGGACTTTCTTTGACTGGGCCTTAGGAGAGGCTTCTTTTGAGGTCGAAACCCATGCATGCCATTCCACTGCAATGTACGGCGTATTGTGTCACAAGAAAGTCACTCCAGTTGCACTTTCTACTTCCCTAGATAATTGCAGGGAACTGGCATGCCGGTTTTCTCCAACCCTTCTCATCAAAAGACGCTCCTGTCGTGGTGTTAACTTTCGTGGTCAACCTGGACGTCTCTGTGCAATGGTTGCAGTTCCATCTTCCATCACTCCTATATTAGCTGAACTCCACTGGCTGCCTGTTTCCTACAGAATTGAATTTAAAATACTCCAGTATTCAAGGCTATAAACGGTCTTGCCCCCTGCTATATCACCGACACACTATCTGTTTATATTCCTGCACGAGCCCTCAGACCTGCCAAAGCTGGCCTCCTGAGGGTCCCAGAAGCTCCACCCAAAAGGATCGGGGAAGCAGCCTTCTCGTACCACGGCGCAAGGAGATGGAATGCTCTACCACAACGCATTAGAGAAGTTGAGTCCACTGACGCCTTCAAGCGGCAACTCAAGACACACCTATTTAACCTTGCCTATACCTAGTGGCCCTACCAAAGCCCCCATCCCCAAGCACCCAGACCGACAACAGTCACGAAACGGACCCCTCACCTCCAAAGTCCACCTTCCCCCCTCCACCCAAACAGACATACAACAGCCACATCAACTGCTCCACCCCACGAGCAGTGTGACAGCAGTCACCTGTACTGATTCACCCAACAGACAACCCGACTTCAATCCCACCTCCCAGTCAATCACAGCCCCGGCAGATGGGTTTCCCTAGGAGGCGTGGTTCTGCCTGAGGTTTCTTCCTTTTTTTATTTATACAAACCACATCTAATTCTTACCCTGTGCGCATTTTGGAAATATCATTTGTTTTCAATGACATATTGTATAAAATGTCACTTCTCAAAGAGAGTGTACTCATTTATGCTGGGCACTGTATGTCTCAACTAGTCCAAGAAAAAAATGGTAAATAACCTTTTTGATTTACTTTATAATCATGCCGTTGATTCAACAGATACCAGGGCTAAGTTAATCCTAGATCAGTGGTTCTCAACCAGGGGGCGGACACTCTCCTGGGGGACACGAGCATGGGACGAAAGGACAAAGAAAATCCCGGGCTAACTGGATATTAGTACAAGATACCAGCCCCCTGCCCCCCATGTCGAAATGCAACACAAAGTAATTATAACACAAAGTAATCAACCACACTGTTTTATTTCAAATCTATCAATTAAAATAGAGGGTATAATTTAAACCCCCAGGAGACGGCAGTGCAGGTCGCAAAAGGGGGTATGCAATATATGCATCTCGGGGGCGAAAAGACAGAGACAGAGAGAAAAATGCCTGTTTATTTATATTATCTTTGTGTTTATTTGTAAATATGTCTATACCATTAATTTTTGTGTGTTGTGTGTGTGTGAATTTAACAGAATTTAACGGAGTTAACGGTCTTGCTCCTTCAACATTCTATTTTGGAACGTTAAGACGGTGGGCTTGTGTGCTGTTTGGAAAGTGTAGTCTGTAGTTTCTCATAGTCACAATGGAGAAAACCACGCTAAGTGGTAAAAGCAAGAGGAAAAGAGAAAGTGGCGGACAGAATGAGAAAAAAAGTTGTGGTTTTGGATGAAAGACTGCAGGTAGGATGCCTGACTTCTTTGACAGTTTGAGGAGGGCAGCGTTGGCTAACGTTCCTTCTACATTACGTTACACTTACTTGCTAGTGTCGTTCACGTTGCGTTTAAGGTTGCTAACACTGGCTGAAGGGTTTTTGTAAGTATTGTTGCCAGTGGTCCTTTTTAAACGTATGGTTTTGTTCAAGAGTTTGATTTTGTCCCCATGTCGAAATGCAAGCGGTTGGACTGTTATAAGATAAATTAATCAACCATACTGTTTTATTTCAAATCTATCAATTTAAATAGGGCTTGTAATTTAAACCCTGACGAGATGCTAGTGCAGGACGCAAAAGGGCGGTATGCAATATATGCGGCGCAGGGGCCACGGGCAACGCCGAAAGAGAGGGACAGAGAGAAAAATGACTTTGCTTAAATTACCTTTATGTTTATTGGTAAATATGTCTATACCATTAGTCTTTGTGTGTTGTGTGTATGAATTTAACGGAGTTAACGGTCTTGCTCCTTCAACATTCTATTTTGGAACGTTAAGACGGTGGGCTTGTGTGCTGGTTGGAAAGTGTAGTCTGTAGTTTCTCATAGTCACAATGGAAAAAACCACGCTCAGTGTTAAAAGCAAGAGGAAAAGAGAAAGTGGCGGACAGAATGAGAAAAAAGTTGTGGTTTTGGATGAAAGACTGCAGGTAGGATGCCTGACTTCTTTGACAGTTTGAGGAGGCTAATGTTCCTTCTACATTACGTTACACGTACTTGCTAGTGTCGTTCACGTTGCGTTTAAGGTTGCTAACACTGGCTGAAGGGTTTTTGTAAGTATTGCTGCCAGTGGTCCTTTTTAAACGTATGGTTTTGTTCAAGCGGTTGATTTTGTCCCCATGTCGAAATGCAAGCGGTTGGACTGTTATAAGACAAATTAATCAACCATACTGTTTTATTTCAAATCTATTAATTTAAATAGGGCTTGTAATTTAAACCCTGACGAGATGCTAGTGCAGGACGCAAAAGGGCGGTATGCAATATATGCGGCGCAGGGGCCAATGGCAACGCGGAAAGAGAGGGACAGAGAGAAAAATGACTTTGTTTAAATTACCTTTATGTTTATTGGTAAATATGTTTATACCACTAGTCTTTGTGTGTTGCGTGTATGAATTTAACGGAGTTAACGGTCTTGCTCCTTCAACATTCTATTTTGGAACGTTAAGACGGTGGGCTTGTGTGCTCTACCGCTGCTGGGCTTGTGTGCTGTACCCCTGCTGGGTGCAACGTGTCTGGTGCTGGCTGCAAAGTGTAGTCTGAAGTTTGCCATAGTTAAGATAGAGAAAACCACTCACAGTGTTAAAAAGCAAGAGGAAAAGATTAAGTGGCAGACAGAATCAGAAAAAAAGTTGTGTTTGGATGAAAGACTGCCGGTAGGACAGTTTGAGGAGGCCAGCATTGGCTAACGTTGCTTCTACATTACCTTACACTTACCTGCTGAAGTCGTTCACGTCACATTTAAGTTTGCTAACTAACAATGGCTGAAGTGTTGTTGTAAATACTGTTCCAGTGGTCCTTTTGAAACGTTTTGTTCACGTTGTCTTTTTCTGCATTCAACAACACCCATCTACAACCTACATATATATATATATAGTATGTGATCTTAGCCCAGCTAGCAGAACTGCTAAGACTTTGCTGTGTTCAGTCCATAGGTCTGTCATCCTAGTTCTCTCAGCGCTGGAGTGGCGGGTTTTTTTCTAATAGTGTTGTATGGCATCTAGTTTCACCAAGCCACTATGCAAAAGTATTAAGCCATTGAATTAAATGCTAAGCCTGTCTATCTATCTATCTGTTTGAGAACCACTGACATCTACCTAGTTGGGAGAGGGCTCCAACTGCATTGAACCAACTTGCAAAATGTTGAGAACCCATGTCCTACACGTTTTCATTCATTCAACGGCGGCGCACTCTTTCTTCATTTAGAAAAGACAAGTCTTAAGTCAGTATTTATGAGGTTATTTTCCCCAAAAAGGCATGCAATGGGCACTGGCCTTGACAGTCCTACTGTACAACATATAGGCTAGGGTGGTAAACACTGGACATGAAAGTGTTACATCTGTACAGTCTATACAATTGTGTTACAACAAACCAAAGTTCCTATACAATGCAGTCCCTCCAGGATTTCAAGGGCCAATTTTGAGATGGTTGCAGCCTAAAATACCTGTTTTTGCCACGGGTTTTCTTAAAAGTTTCAAAAAAGTTGCAAGTTTTTCCACGCTTGTAAATTACATTTTAACAGTAAATTGGCCTAAACATGAAAGAAAATAGGGCAAAAACCCTAAGCCTTAACCTTACCAAACAGAGAAAAGAAAATATTTTAAGAATTACACAATAGTAACAAAATATGCTTTATTGGTAGGCTACATAAGTATGTGCACCTGCATTGTACAAGAACCTCACTAACTTTAAAGACATTAGCCATTACATCTATAGTCTCCTTGAAACTGATCACAGCTGCCTAATGTCAGCAGGTTAACCAAAATATTTGGAGCACACGCCACACTGTGGCAACGGTATACACGCAGCGTAATATGTTTCCTCTGCGTCCATAAATTATGCAAGGGATCTGTAATGGGCATTGGAGGTTATTTTAGTGAGCAAGAGTGAGCTGTTAATAACAAATGTCTCCTGCACCTTTTAAACAGAGCAATGAGACTCACTGTTCACCAAGACAAGACAATGGTGGGTCCCACCCCCCTAAGGGCCCACTGCTGGTCTTTGCCCCCCCCCCCCCCCCCCCCCCCAACGACCCATTAGGTCTGCCTCTGACCCATAACCAACCCACCACAGTGTGTGCCACCCCCTTGTCACCAGGATCTTTCTCAGAATGATCTGTCTACTTGGTCAAACTTAAATGGTTCTAGAATCTAGACTGTCACCAGATACTCTGTAAGTCTACTGCAGATAACAAATCCAAAAGCAAACACAAAGGAACAGGTGGAGGACTCAAAATGTTTTTTTAATGATAACATAAAAATGGGCCAGGTAAAATAAAAAAAAGTTCCTGGTCAACAGGACACAACGGCAAACACATAAATCAGAGAGTCCAAAAACTCAAACGGTAAACCATGAATTCAGGTCTCAGGCAAAATCCAGTGGTCCAGAAGGCAGGCAGACAGAGTGGGGCAGGAAGATCAGTCCAAGGGCTGGACAAACTCATATAACAAATAGCAACATTGGTCAAAACTCCCAGGCAGAGGTACCAAGACGAGAGACAAAGGTCAAATGTCCAAAAAACAGGCAGGAGTGAAAACGCCAACAAAAGTATTCCACGCAGTGTGTTCTAAGGAAGAGTAATCTGGCAGAGTGGTACTCCTGGCATGGCTTAGGTGTTGTGGTTGACGAGGTGGGTGGATGAAATTACACCCCTTCTGGAATGGATCCCAACTAAAATGAATATTGTGAATCAAGCTGCACTTCTTCCATTTAAAGACCAAAATCTAACACTTTAAATAATATCTTGTTATTGCAATGTATTCCATTACTTAAACAAATGCTAAAAATGTTAAATCTTCATTAATCACATTGATGACAGCACTACTGTTCATTATTAGAAACTGCAAGTCTTTGATTCAGTGCTAATGTGTCATTGGGTTACTGTTTCCTGCTCCCTAAACTTACTGTATTTCTGTAATCCAGCCGTGCTGAAGAATTGTCCCCAGGTCTAGATGTTCGGCAGGATTTTTTAAGAACGTCTGAATGGGATTAAGGCATCCTGCACAAGGTACAGGATCGGACAGGGAGGCACAAGTGTCAAGTGTCTTTCTACAGGTAAGCTTTGGGGAATGTTACCTTAAAAGAAATTAATGTCTGGCAGCAAGCTTTAAAGCTCTCACACTGTTTTACCACTGGATAGGTTCCTCCTTCTAAACCGTATACGTTTTAAGATTATTTCATCCCGGTTGTTAAAGGGCAGCACACCTTTGGTGATGAAGTCAAGCAGCACGCCCAGGGACCATACGGTGGCCTGAAGGGACCATACGGTGGCCATAACTACCAGTCCTGTGCCACTTGGGTTGGCTGTACAATAGTGTGCCTGTGAAGGGGAACGGCAGAGGCAGGGATGGTGAGAGGATGTTGTATTGAGTTTTTTTGTGACATGTATGTAAACAAAAAAAATAACAATTAGATTAAATGTGGATGATTTTTTTTCTTCCAGTCATACCGTCTTTCAGGAGATCCCCGCAGCCAAAGTCAATCAGCTTCAACGTCATGTCTTCTGTGTTTCTCAGCAGGTTCTCAGGTTTTATGTCCCGATGAAAGACTCCTTCATGTTAAATCTTCATTAATCACATTGATGACAGCACTACTGTTCATTATTGGAAACCTCAAATCTTTGATTCAATGCTAATGTGTCATTGGGTTACTGTTTCCTGCTCCCTAAACTTACTGTATTTCTGTAATCCAGCCGTGCTGAAGAATTGTCTCCAGGTCTAGATGTTCGGCAGGATTTTTTAAGCACGTCTGAATGAGATTACGGCATCCTGCACAAGGTACAGGATCGGACAGGGAGGCACAAGTGTGAAGTGTCTTTCTACAGGTAAGCTTTGGGGAATGTTACCTTAAAAGAAATTAATGTCTGGCAGCAAGCTTTAAAGCTCTCACACTGTCTTACCACTGGATAGGTTCCTCCTTCTAAACCGTATACGTTTTAAGATTATTTCATCCCGGTTGTTAAAGGGCAGCACACCTTTGGTGATGAAGGAAAGCAGCACGCCCAGGGACCATACGGTGGCCTGAAGGGACCATACGGTGGCCATAACTACCAGTCCTGTGCCACTTGGGTTGGCTGTACAATAGTGTGCCTGTGAAGGGGAACGGCAGAGGCAGGTATGGTGAGAGGATGTTGTATTGAGTTTTTTTGTGACATGTATGTAAACAAAAAAAATAACAATTAGATTAAATGTGGATGATTTTTTTTCTTCCAGTCATACCGTCTTTCAGGAGATCCCCGCAGCCAAAGTCAATCAGCTTCAACGTCATGTCTTCTGTGTTTCTCAGCAGGTTCTCAGGTTTTATGTCCCGATGAAAGACTCCTTCATGTTAAATCTTCATTAATCACATTGATGACAGCACTACTGTTCATTATTGGAAACCTCAAATCTTTGATTCAATGCTAATGTGTCATTGGGTTACTGTTTCCTGCTCCCTAAACTTACTGTATTTCTGTAATCCAGCCGTGCTGAAGAATTGTCTCCAGGTCTAGATGTTCGGCAGGATTTTTAAAGCACATCTGAATGGGATTAAGGCATCCTGCACAAGGTACAGGATCGGACAGGGAGGCACAAGTGTCAAGTGTCTTTCTACAGGTAAGCTTTGGGGAATGTTACCTTAAAAGAAATTAATGTCTGGCAGCAAGCTTTAAAGCTCTCACACTGTTTTACCACTGGATAGGTTCCTCCTTCTAAACCGTATACGTTTTAAGATTATTTCATCCCGGTTGTTAAAGGGCAGCACACCTTTGGTGATGAAGTCAAGCAGCACGCCCAGGGACCATACGGTGGCCTGAAGGGACCATACGGTGGCCATAACTACCAGTCCTGTGCCACTTAGGTCGGCTGTACAATAGTGTGCCTGTGAAGGGGAACGGCAGAGGCAGGGATGGTGAGAGGATGTTGTATTGAGTTTTTTTGTGACATGTATGTAAACAACAAAAAAAAAAAAAACGATTAGATGTGGATGATTTTTTTTCCAGTCATACCATCTATCAGCAGATCCCCGTAGCCAAAGTCAATCAGCTTCAACGTCATGTCTTCTGTGTTTATCAGCAGGTTCTCAGGTTTTATGTCCCGATGAAAGACTCCTTCATGTTAAATCTTCATTAATCACATTGATGACAGCACTACTGTTCATTATTGGAAACTGCAAATCTTTGATTCAATGCTAATGTGTCATTGGGTTACTGTTTCCTGCTCCCTAAACTTACTGTATTTCTGTAATCCAGCCGTGCTGAAGAATTGTCTCCAGGTCTAGATGTTCGGCAGGATTTTTTAAGCACGTCTGAATGAGATTATGGCATCCTGCACAAGGTACAGGATCGGACAGGGAGGCACAAGTGTCAAGTGTCTTTCTACAGGTAAGCTTTGGGGAATGTTACCTTAAAAGAAATTAATGTCTGGCAGCAAGCTTTAAAGCTCTCACACTGTCTTACCACTGGATAGGTTCCTCCTTCTAAACCGTATACGTTTTAAGATTATTTCATCCCGGTTGTTAAAGGGCAGCACACCTTTGGTGATGAAGGAAAGCAGCACGCCCAGGGACCATACGGTGGCCTGAAGGGACCATACGGTGGCCATAACTACCAGTCCTGTGCCACTTAGGTCGGCTGTACAATAGTGTGCCTGTGAAGGCGAACGGCAGAGGCAGGGATGGTGAGAGGATGTTGTATTGAGTTTTTTTGTGACATGTATGTAAACAACAAAAAAAAACCAATTAGATTAGATGTGGATGATTTTTTTTTCAGTCATACCATCTTTCAGAAGATCCCCGCAGCCAAAGTCAATCAGCTTCACCGTCATGTCTTCTGTGTTTATCAGCAGGTTCTCAGGTTTTATGTATCGATGAAAGACTCCTTCATCATGACAGTGTTTGGCTGCGAGGACCACCTGCCACATGTGAGGTGGTCGCTCCTGCGGCCTTGTTGGCAAAGGTGGAAAACATCTACACAGGGCACAGAGGGCATTCCAGTAAAAAGTGTGCTGGAGGTTCTCTGCTCTTGTCTCAGAAGTGGCCATATTGTTTTTACAAAATGTTTTGGGTAAGTCCCAATAGAGTATGCAATGTTTTGCTGTTTGCATGTGATTTCTTGATCCACAAATTAGTGAGCTCTGAATAAAAGGCCCATCTGTGCATTTTTACAGCAGGTTTGCTAACCTCCACGGTGGGGTGGCTCAGCTCTCCTCAACCGGCCAGGGCACCTTTCTTTACAGGAGGGTTTGGCCCCTTCTCGTGAAGAGTTGCCCTTTCTTTTTCAAGAGGCCTTAGGTGTTCTGACCTGCCGCTGTAGTAGCTGGAAAACATCTACACAGGACTGGGGGCACTCCAGGATGAGGATGATGTCCTGGCCGTCGAAACACTCCAGCAGCCTACAGAGGTTTGGGCATGCTGGGGGCTCTGACGCCATCACCATCAGCGGCACCTCACGTGGAAGTTGGTAGTTTCTCGTTCTCTGCTTGACTTATCTTTTTTTTAAAAATAATCTCTCGGATTCCATCAAAGACTGCTCTTAGGGCAGAAAAAAAAACAAACACCCTGACTGTGTCCTCCCTTCCTCCATTATCCACCCTCTCCCCATTGGTGTTTGAGAGCCCTGCCTCGAAGCACTCTCTCTCCTTGGCTCCATCACGTGCTCAGCCCACTGTTTCCTCCTCCTGCATCTTCACGATTCGACAATTTCTCCTTCTCTGCTTGACTCATCTTTTTTTAACATCTCTCGGATTCCATCAAAGACTGATCTCAACCCCCCCCCCCCTTTTTTTTTTCTTACTCCCTGATATTGATTTGTTGTTGTGATGATGGTGTTGTTGTTTGTCTTCTTGTTTTCTAATAAAAAGTTAATCACAAAAAAAAGACTGATCTTAGGGCAGGAAAAAAGCAACAACCTCACTGTGTCCTCTCTTCTTCCTCAAGCTCCATTATGGGTTATGTGGTCGACAAAACCACACTTGGGTCAGCAACATTGGTCAAAACTTCCAGACAGAGGTACCAAGACAATAGACAAAGGCCAACAGTCCAAAAAACACCAGCAAAGGTTTTTCAAGCAAGTGTCTCCTCTGAGCAGGACAAAATAATCTGGCAGAGTGGTACTCCTGGCATGGCTTCCATTAGCAAAAAGAACTTTATTGAAGTTTACTATAAGTATACTTATTTTATACTAAAACTGAGGAAGTATACTTGCGTTGACTTTTATAAACTATATTTTATATACTTATAGAATAGTATAGTAAAGTAGCCTATACTTGGCTTATACTGAAACTTCTAAACAAAGTCTAAGACTAAGTACATTTATACTTACACTTATACTTTAAAATGAAAACATATACTTTTACTTTAGTCAAGTCATTGACTCGTGCTCAGCATTTAATTTATATATTAATATGATGGTGGAGTTTAAAACTTAACAGTATATAGTATATGTGCTCAATTGCATTATCTTTATGTACCTTAAAATCATACACAAAAACAGAAGTGCAATGTGATACCACCCAGTCAGCTGGAAGAAGCTGAACAGCCAGCTCATTACACCTAGCATAGCGAAACAGACCATATAGAAGATATTTGGAGGATGACGCAGCAGAGATACCAAGGACTGCCAAGTAGCTTGCTCAATAAAGTCAATTCAAATGTTTTTCTGTTTTTGTGTATGATTTTAAGGTACATAAAGATAATGCAATTGAGCACACATAGGCTACTATATACTGTCAAGGTTTAAACTTATATTAATATATAAATTTAATGCTAAGCACGAGTCAATGACTTGACTAAAGGAAAAGTATATGTTTTCATTTTAAAGTGTAAGTGTTAGTATAAATGTACTTAGACTTTGTTTAGAAGTTTCAGTATAAGCCAAGTATAGGCTACTTTAGTATACTATTCTATAAGTATATAAAGTATAGTTTATAAAAGTCAACTTCAAGTATACTTCCTCAGTTTTAGTATAAAATAAGTATACTTATAGTAAACTTTAATAAACTTCTTTTTGCTAAGGGTATGCCAAGAAAATAAATGAAAAGAACTCATAAAACTACAGAATTTTTTTTATCTAGTTATTTATTTTTGGTTACAAAGGTATGCAATTTTCTTTTACCCTTTTCTACAAGGAAGCACTTTAGTTCTCAGTTTACAGTTACACCTGAAAATGTGCACTTTTTCCTTTCATTTTCTCTAGTAAGGAAGTATTTGATTTCATTGGTCTTTGTTTTTGTTTGTATGTTTGAAAATATATCAAACTTGTTTTCAACATTATGTCTTATGATTTTGTAAATGCATCACACTCTTGTGCACATACAGTTTGAGTAAACTTTAAGAGTATTGAAAAAAAGTGCACTGAACGCGGCAGTCGTGGGCTAGCGGCTAAGGAGCTGGATCTACAGCCAAAAGGTCACAGGTTCAATTCCTGACACTGACAGGTGGGTGGAGGGAGTGAATGACTAGCTCTCTCCTCCATCCTCCCCTGTGACTGAGGTACCCTGAGCATGGTCACATGGGTGATGGGTTAAAAGCAGAGGCTGAATTTCCTTGTGTGTGCTGTGTGATGACGATGGGAAATGGGAATCTTTTCATTTCCTTTATAATAAATTAAAAATAGGAACTTGAAGTACATAACTAGTAGGCCTACAATGGCAGTATATAAATAAGTGTACTTGTGGTATACGTTAAGTATACTAGAGGGATATACCAAGTACATTGATAGTATATAGATGAGTGTACATCTTGTATATTTTAAAGTGTACTTTTGTAAACTTAAAATTAACTTTAAAATATGCTTAAAGAATACTTTTATATACTTAAAGTGATCCAATTTAATATAAAAAGTATTAAATTAGTATAATTTCTAGTACACTAAAAGTACATGGTCTGTTGTATACTTTCTATACTTACACTTATACTGAAGTATACTTCATAAAATAAACTAAGTACTTTTTGCTAAGGGTTAGGCGTTGTGGTTGACTAAGTGAGTGGATAGAAGTACACACCTTCTGGAATGGATCTTGCCTAAAATGAATATTGTGAATCAGTGAGAACTGCATTCCTTCCATTTAAAGACTAAAATATAACACTTCTAAATAATATCTTGTTAATGCAATGTATTGCTTACACAAATGATAAGAATGTTAATTCTTCATTAAGCACGTTAATGACAGCAATACTGTTCATTGTTAGGAACTGCAAGTCTTTGATTCAGTGCTAATGTATCACTGGCTTACTATTTCCTGCTCTCTCTCCCTGCTGCTCCCTAAACTTACCGGTTTTCTGTAAGCCAGCCGTGCTGAAGAATTGTCTCCAGGTCTAGATGTTCAGCAGGATTTTTTCTTAAGCACATCTGAATGAGATTACGGCATCCTGCACAAGTTACAGGATCGGACAGGGAGGCACAAGAAAGCCATGTTAAGTCTGCATGATGACCACTATTCACCTCAGTGTCTTTCTACAGCTCAGCTTTGGGGAATGTTGCCTTGAAGGAAATACATGTCTGGGGACAAGCTTTAAAGCTCTCGCACAGTCTTACCACCGGATAGGTTAATTCTCCTAAAGCATATCCGTTTCGAGATTATTTCATCCTGGGTGTTTAAGGGCAGCACACCTTTGGTGATAAAGTAGAGCAGCACGGCCAGGGACTGTACGGTTGAAAAAAATGTTTATTAAACTATTGACTGAAGAAAAGGTACAATGCAATTCAGAAAGTGAAAGTACTGTACATTGTAGCAGGCACTGAATCCTGTAAAACAACAAATGTTTTGGTGAAGTCCCAATAGAGTATGCAATGCTTTGCTCTCTTTGCATGTGATTCCTTGATTTACAAATCACCGAGCGCTGAATAAAAGGCCCATCTGTGCATTTTTACAGCAGGTTTGCTAATCTCCATGGTGGGGTGGCCCAGCTCTCCTCAACTAGCCTGGCTAACGCGACTTATCAATGCTCTGCGAACATTGGTCTGGCCAAGCTGTGTTGTAAACCCATTTCTCAGAGGGCGGGCTTAACCCACGTGTGTGAAATGCCTGTGTTTGCTACTGGACGAAGCTTCGACCAATCACATTAGTGTCCATGTATAAGACAGAGAATAGTAACGTGCATATGAGTAAACAAAAACATAACTGCACAAAAGCTCGAAATTCCATATGCTATCGCTGACAATGTAACGTGCCGCTATTTTGTCAATGAAATAGCTCCACAACTTTGCAAGATATTACTGTGTTGTTCTGCTATTTACATACTGTAAACTGGGTTGACTTGGCAACACCATTTATAAGTCAGATGAACCTCGTCGACAACAATGCCAAGGAGATTTTCTTTGTAGACTTTGTTGGCTAACATGTTCATCCATCTTCTAAAACAGCAGCTACAGCTGCGTTGAAATCTTGCCGTTGCTCCACGTTCGCCATGTTGACAGTGACTGAGGTAGATTTCCGGTCGCTAAACTACCGCGTCATTGCCTCTTTGAAATGCTAGATTTTCATTGGTCCCAGTTTCTCTGTTAATCTAGAAACGGTGTTGAATGGGAGCTTGGCCAGACTGACTTTGCAAGCGAAATTCAAATGCAGCGGCACAGGAAGTATGGGCGTGCCCAGGCTACTCCTCAACCGTCCTGGGCAAGATTCAGGGACCTTCTTTAACAAGAGGATTTTATCTATTCTCGTTAAGAGTTTCCCTTTGTCTTTCGAAAGGCTTTAGGTGTGCTGGCCTGTTGCTGTAATTTCGGCTCCAATTCCACACTCACAATAAGCCCTTTATAAAGGTTCGATGTGTTGGTCCGATGGTTTGAATTTAAACGGGCTCTATCGAGCAACCTCTCCCCATTGGATGAGAGACCTGCTTTGGAACACTCTCTCTCTCCTTGGCTCCATCACGTGCTCAGCCCACTGTCTCCTCCTCCTGCATCTTAGCGATGCGGTGGTTTCTTCTTCTCTGCTTCACTTGTCTTTTTTGAATCATCTCTCGGATTTCCTCAAAGACTGATCTTAAAAAGCAAACCCAGACTGTCCTCTCTTCCTCCATTATGGGTTTTGTGGTTGAAAAAACAAAATACACCAAATTCTTGCAAAAAAAGTGTGCTGCAGGTTCTTTGTGCTATTGTCTCGTGTTGAAACTGTAACTCTCAGTGTTCTAAATGATGATTTTTTTCTAGCAATGACGTCACAAATTAGTGACTTTCTCTCGCACAGGAGAAAATTTACCTTACAAGCTATAGCCATACTCGGTTTACTTTTCTGTTTAGGTCTGGGCAACATGAGTTTGTATTTTCTTTTTTAACACGACATGCTAGCTTGGAACATTGCCTGGAACCAAAATTAGTAGAAGAATCAAGTCCCAAACTACAATATTAGCCTTCCATATGATAATGGTGAAAATGTATTTATTTAGAAAATTATTGTACACTGTCTGGCTTGTGTTTGAGCATCTACTAGTCAATTTATTGTATTCTCAAGCTTGTGCAGGAGCCTGGTGACCACTTTAAAAAATCGAAAATCTGGCTTCATCCGGTCATATTGAAAACTTAGTCCAGTAGCGTAATTTTCAATGTGAACCGATGAGGCATTCACCCCCTATTCCGACATGTCATTAGTCAGACATCCCACTATTCAGACATCCCGCTATTCAGACACTTTTTAGTACCGCTATTCCGACAGTTTTTTTTTTTTTCACAGTTAATGATTGACAGCTGCTTTCACGAAGCGGAGCAGAGCCGACAGCGCTTTTAATTACGGCGCTGATTGGCGGGTAGACGGTGTTTGTGAGACTCTAGGCAGAGTTGGCCTCATTTTTGTTTAGTTGGCAGAGCAGCAACATGCTGCACACAGGGAAATGACTGATAAAAGGCTACCGCTTTCTGGCACTGATTTTAAACATGAACACTGAACAAAACGCTGCATTTGCAGTATAATGGGCATACGTTTTTAACCAGCATTTAATCTGCGTTTTCGCTTTCGCCGTTTGAAGCACAGGCTTGGGATATATTGACTCTTTTGTGACCAAATGTGTAAAACTGGACCATTGCAAGATTGTGGAAAAACTGGAGGACTGATTGGACTTTGACTACAGTCGATTTTGCCTCCAGGGTAGGCCTTGGTTTTCAGCGTCACAATAAAACTATTCATGTCAGAAAAGCGGAATGTTTCAAAAATAGCAACATGCCCCTACTCCGACAATGGAAAAAAAAATTGTCGGAATAATGATATGTTTTTAAAAACATTATAATGTCGCTACTCCGACAATTGGACGCTAATGTCTGACTAATGACATGTCTGAATAGCGACATGTAACCACCGGATGAAGCCAGATTTCCACCAACAGTGCCCTTTGTGTATGTTAAATATATAGATGGTTCTTGTGTGATAGAGCTCTGAGTTCTCCCTTTTAAAAAGAACAGTGTATCTTATTATCTCATCACGTATTTAGACACACACTCATTTTATTATCTCTCACACACAGAGACTACACACTGCTAACGTGCTAACAAGCATTGTTGATGGCGCACTGTCACATCACATACAGTATTTACAAACACACACAACATCGTTTAGTATTTATTTCTGTCTCTTTCGCACACTGACTCACACACCCTAGTCACTACTTACAATTTACTTACTTTGTCTCATTTTCGGTCATATGTATACATACACTCACAGCTAATGTGCTAACATGCTAATTGGATTCTGATAGCAGTAGCGGCTCGTGGGTAGAAAAAAAGTAGGGCAGATAGGCTGATGATGACTGAGTTTATTACAATGAATTCATAACATGCAGTAAAGAACGCGTATGCCACCATCTTTAAAAAGCAACCTTGATGGGAAAAATGCGCACACCTACACGCACCTCACCCATGCCTACGCACAAAATAAAGGGAAAAGGAAAAACTATCACCTCAGAAACGCGAACGGGGCAAAATTGGTTTACTGGTGGAAAGTAAATAATCAAAAACATTGTATAGAAGAAGAGGTGTGGTCTGGCACAAAGCGCACCAGATGCTATTATGAGGACGTATAAAGCATTATTTGCGCCTTTGATCAATAAAAAGGTCCTTTTTCGTCACTGGTGCATTGTTGAAAAGCTATTTTAGAGGCGCACAACGCTTTGAACCCCGATGTACCTGCTGCTGCGCCAGAGAGCCGAACTGAACTGGCAGAAAAGTTGCAACATGTATAGCCTGTATAGTCATGTATTTTTACATTTTAGTAAGCAAACAGGCACAAATAATGAGAATATAGCAATGTTGTGCAGTTTCTTTTGTCGTTTTAAATAAACAGCGATTGCAATGTTCTGCAGTTTATTTAATAAACAGCGTGGCAAGTTGTAAGAAATGAAATGGACTAATCATCAAAAAGAAAACTAGTGGACTAATGATTTGATGGACCTCCACCTTTTATTTTTGATGTTTCCTTTGAGTTTAAAGCTTTTGTTTCACATCTTCTAACGTTGTTGTACCGCTTTGGGCACTGTTCGAAAGTTCTCTTCTTGCCAAAGGAGGACACAATTACTGAAGATATTTCCTCCCATACTTCTATGACCCGCGGAGGTTTGGGGGGATTCTTTCCATCCCCGAATATTAACTGCTCACACGCTTTTACTTCATGCACGAGCAGATCGGTCTCCTCCACCGAAAAGCTCCTCCCGTCCGGGTAAATCCGCCATCGTAATAGCAACAGGCTATGGACAATGCGCCCGCTGGCTCTTAAATGGAATGAGAGTATAAATTCCCATTGGTTAATTGTATGTTACGCCCAAAACACACCCATGACTAATAAAGTAACTTAACCCAACCCTTTTGAATGATGCGCCTGGCGCAATGTTCGCTTCTTCCGCCGTGAAAATACCAAATTGTGTCGGGAACGCCCCCAAAGCAACTTGAGCGACAGACTTTAGACAATGCGCGTATGATCGTGAAAATAGAGCCTTTGGTTTTTAAGTGAATCGTGGTTACTTGTTGGCAAGTATAGGCATGCTTTTGGCAAAAGTGTCTTATAATTTATATTAATAAAGCCAAAGGAAATCTTAAAGTAACACAACTAAAACCCTGCCTTTTGTTAATAATGTACTGTGTCACCTTTGTGCATGATGTGACATTTATTGTCGTTAAATGGGCAAAGAACTGTAGCAGTAGAGTAGAGCAACTTGTAATATGGAAACTAACATGAGACAAGCGGACTGCAATCAATTAGTTTTGAAAGAATGTGCCTGTTGTTATCAGCTTCTTTATTGTGGTTTCGAACACGCACACTGTATGATCACACACACCCACACACCACTAACGTGCTAACAAGCCAACACTGCAACATTGTTGATAGCGGTCTGTCACATCACATACAGTGTTTACAAACACACACACACACAGGAAGAGTCAGACAAAGCAGACATTATGACTGTTTGAGTGGCACAGGCAAGACTACCTGGAACAAAGGTTAGTAGAATACCCAAGTACAGTATTAGCCTTCCGCTCCAGTAAACGTGGTCGCAGCCATAACGGTAGAAAAATACTCATTACGGAAAGATCCTTCCTACTGTAAGTCAGCCTACATTACTCCGCACCTCACCAAGTCAGTAG
>CM059281.1:9362625-9437625 GCA_030347295.1 Setipinna tenuifilis
GCATCCTGCACAAGTTACAGGATCGAACAGGGAGGCACAAGAAAGCCACGTTAAGTCTGCATGCTGACTAATATTCATCTCAGTGAATAGAAATAAAAGAAATTAATGTCTGGGGACAAGCTTTAAGGGTTTGGCACTGTCTTACCACTGGATAGGCTCCTCCTTCTAAACCGTATCCGTTTTGACATGATCTCATCCCGGTTGTTTAAAGGGCAGCACACCTTTGGTGATAAAGTAAAGCAGCACACCCAGGGACCATACGGTGGCCTGAAGGCCGTCATAGCTACCCCACACTCTCCTCCTCCTGCATCTTTGCGATTCGGTAATTCCTCCTTCTCTGCTTGACTCGTCTTTTTTGAATCATCTCTCAGATTCCATGAAAGACTGATCTTAGGGCAGGAAGAAAGCAACAACCTGACTCCCGGGTGTTAAAAGGCAGCAGGCCTTTGATGACACAGTAGAGCAGCAAGCCCAGGAACCATACGGTGGCCTGATGGCCCTGATAGCTACGGGTCCTGTGCCACTCAGGTGGGCTGTACAACAGTGGAAGGGAACGACAGAGACAGAGGTGGTCAGAGATCGTTGTATTGAGGATTTTTGTGACATGTATGTAAATAACAACAACAACAAAAAACAATTAGATTAGGTATGCACAAATATTTTTTCTCTCTCAGTTATACCAGAATAGGCATCATACGGGTCACACAGAAGGTGGCGCTGATGATGATGCCGTCAAAGCACCCAGCATGCCCCAACATTTGTAGGCTCCTGGAGTGCTTCGATGGCCAGGATATCATCCTCATCCTGGAGCGCTCCCAGCTCTCCTGTGTAGATGTTTTTCCCTTCTGCCAGCGAGGGAGCATGAGCGAGCAAGACGCCATGCAGATCATGTGGCAGGTGGTCCTCATAGCCAAACACTGTCATGAGAAAGGAGTCTTCCATCGGGACATAAAACCCGAGAACCTGCCAGGCTTACAGGAATCTTACCTGAAATGAATATTGTGAATAAATGAGAACGGCATTTCTTCAATTTAAAGACAAAAATCTAACACTTTAAATAAAATCTTGTTGTTGCAAAACTTGTGCAATGTTCATGCATTACTTACACAAATGATAAGAATGTTAAATCTTCATTAAACACGTTGATGACAGCAAGAATTATACTGTTCATTGCAAGTCTTTGATTCAGTGGTAATGTGTCATTGGCTTACCTGTTCCTGCTCTCTCTCCCTAAACTTACTGGTTTTCTGTAAACCAGCTGTGCTGGAGGATTGTCTCCAGGTCTGGACGTTCCACAGGACTTTTTCTTAAGAACATCCCAATGACATTACGGCATCCTGCACAAGTTACAGGATCGAACAGGGAGGCACAAGAAAGCCACGTTAAGTCTGCATGCTGACTAATATTCATGTCAGTGAATAGAAATAAAAGAAATTAATGTCTGGGGACAAGTTTTCCTTTCCCTAACGGCTCGTCCCCACACAGCGATATTTCGCGTCGCTCTCATTGACTTTGAATGGAGGCGAAATTTCGCTTGGCGAAGGCGAATTCGCGGAGCGACGCGAATTGAGATAGGCGAAACCCCAACTGTATGCAAATTAGACTGGGCGTGCACCAATGAAATTGGCGTGCTGGTTTGCTTGTTGCGTGACGTTGTACTCAGAGGCGGGGTTGTAAAAAAAAACTGACCAACATGGCGGCCGTAGATGGATTTACTAACCCGAAACCAATAGCACAATTAAACTTGTTTCTTGTTGACCAAAAGTGTGTTCATCAGCACGGATTGTTGTTTAGATGTGATGTGAATATAATCGAGGCAAATAGACGACCGCAGATTGCCATCTTGAGCATTCGTTTTTTTTTTTTAGCCAGCTAGCCGCGAGCGAATTGCTACCTTGCTAGCTGACGCTAACTTGCCGTCACAGCGCAACCACACGCAACAACACACAGTAACGTGCTTGTCATTTTCGCGACCACACCCCCCAGGCGAATATTCGCTCGGCGAAATTCGCCTGTGTGGGGACGAGGCGTAACTTAAATCCGAAAAACTAGTTAACAGGGACTTTGACTACAGTCGGTTTTGCCTCCAGGGTAGGCCTTGGTTTTCAGCGTCACAATAAAACTATTCATGTCGGAAAAGCGGAATGTTTCAAAAATAGCAACATGCCCCTACTCCGACAATGGAAAAAAAAGTTTATAATGAATAATGATATGTTTTTAAAAAAATGATAATGTCGCTACTCCGACAATTGGACGCTAATGTCTGACTAATGACATGTCTGAATAGTGACATGTAACCAAGCCAATGACACATTAGCGCTGAATCAAAGACTTGCACTTCCCAACAATAAACAGTATAGTTTTTGCTGTCATCAACATGTTTAATGAAGATTTAATATTTGTGTAAGTAATGTGGTAACATTGCACAAGCATTGCAATAACAAGGTATTATTTAAAGTGTTAGATTTTCGTCTTTAAATTGAAGAAATGCAGTTCTCATTGATACACAATATTCATTTTAGGCTAGATCCGTTCCAGAAGGGGTGTACTTTCATCCACCCACCTTGTCATCCACATAATGGAGCTTAAGAAGGAAGAGAGGACACAGTCAGGTTGTTGCTTTTTTCAGGTCCTCGCAGCCAAACACTGTTATGACGGATGACTCTTCCATGGGAACATAAAACCTGTCAACCTGCTGATAAACACAGAGGACATGACGATGAAGCTTATTGACTTTGGCTGTGGGGGCCTCCTGAAAGATGGCCTATTCTGGTATGACTGAGAGAAAAAATAATTTGTGCACATCTAGGCTAGTTTTTTTGTTTGTTTACATACATGTCACTAAAAACTCAATACAACATCCTCTGACCACCTCTGCCTCTGTCGTTCCCTTCCACAGGCACACTATTGTACAGCCCACCTGAGTGGCACATGACCCGTAGCTATCAGGGCCATCAGGCCACCGTACGGTTCCTGGGCTTGCTGCTCTACTGTGTCATCAAAGGCCTGCTGCCTTTCAAAACATGTCTAAATAGTGACATGTAACCATAACAAGCAGTGATTATTAATGTTATCAGTGCAAATGACTTTTCTTCTATTTAAAACTTGGAAAATGTTGTGCACTGTACATGTTGTGACTGTTGTTGTTTTATTTTTTCCATATTGTGTTTCTGGATTATTTTCTATATTATTGTTTTCTTCTGAAAGTGTAGAAAAATAAATCACACTGGTCATGAAACCCACAAGGGTAAGCTTTCAAATACTTTTGGAATTTTGTCTCTATGTGCTTCAGAGGCTGAGAAATCACTTATTTAATAGGTGTTGAAATTCCAGAAAAACCTCGATCTGGAAGGTTGTTTTAAAATCACCCTTAGGGTTTTTAGGTCTTAATGGGTTAAAAGTGACAAGTGTGATTCGACGTGGACACAGTCTGTGCAAACCGACTTAAAACACCTGTCCGAACGCATGAAGAAACATGAAGGATCAAGAATTCACATGGAAAACGGTGTCAAGCTAGCTGTGGTCGGAGGGATTAGCACAGCAATGCAGCTAGATGATGGCCATCGAGTTGCTGTAAGGCGGCACAACGAAGAGGTGGACAAAAACCGGCACATTTTAGTGTTGCTTTTGAACTCGCAATGAGGGGACAACTTATATAGTTTACGGAGTAGTTCATGGCTAGTGACGTCACATGTAAACAAGAATGAATGAATGGGGGAGCCTAATGTAACGTAGTTGGAGGTGTTCTTGGTCATCTGATATTGACGGTGTGTTTTTATGAATTCAAGATGATAGAATATAACATTGGTGTTTCCCCAGATAGCAAAAGGACGTTGATTCGACGTGGAATCATCTGCAGGTTCTCCGACCATATGCCGTCGAATCATCGTCGACCACCGGCGTCGATTCAACGGCGTTTTGCTCATACGTGTTTGCGTTGAAAAGTGGATGGTGGCCGACGGTGAATCAACCCCGTTTCGGCCTTTATTCGACCATAAAATTATCTTGTTGATTTTTGGTCGACCATTGAATATATATCGGCTATAGCGTCCTGTTTTATCTACAACAGAATATAAAAATGCAGCTCTCATTGTGTGTCAAACTACAATCTAATATTACCTTGTAACATTAATTAATAATGAACACATTTGAACACGTTCTTGAAAACATTTTTGAATTGGAAGTGGCCCTTTTTTTAAAATGGCTTAAGATTTCTTATCGTGTGGACTAGGTTAGCAATGGGCTAACCTTATAGTTTTTTTTCCACGTGGCTGCGCGTGAGATAACGTCAGCTAATTGGTTCCAAATGCTGTTAGTTAGACAGTTGGATACTTACTGATAATTAAGTTATCTTATATTATTATATTATATATTGTATAGCTCAACAAATAATTATACTTTGTATTTGAAGCGGTAGGCCTACCGTCTTTGCGGTTAGCGGAAGCAATTAAACTGGCCTGCGAAGGGGCAATAACAGTTGCTAACTTAACAATATTATTCTAATTTATGACAGTCAATGTTGTCTTACCATTAAAGTGTCAAAAATGGGCACCTACAACTACTACAATAAATCACGTTGATTCAACGGCTTATATTCGATCTTCTCCGACGGTCGAGAAATCGACTGTTCATGGCTCCAATTCGACGTCAATTTACAGACCAACGACGGAATCTGACCCTTTTGACCAACAATCGACGGTGATTTGACGTCCCTTTGCTATCTGGGTCTTTTAGGCTTAATATAGCCGACGGTATTTATTGCTGTTACCATTAGCTTGGTTCAAGATGGTTTTGTAACAATTCTGCATCTCCTCTGCAGTTTGGACAGAGGAGATGCAAGGACTAAATCTGTTTTGTTTTTGTTATTGTTAGCTTAGTAACTGTAGTAAATACACATGCACAGTTGATCTGTATAAAAATTGTATTGTATTTGTATTTGCACTGTATTTAAATTTATGAAAAACGATTTGTATTTGCTGTCCAAAGAATAAATGGAGCCTAACTGGAATTAACGTATTATTGTGGAATTGTACTCATTTTCAGATTATTTATTTGACTGGACTAGACAGGGAAATCTATTGGCCCATCAGCCCCACCAAATTTTTTTTTTCACCAGCCGCCACTGATCCAAACTCTCCTTACCCCAGGGGCTGTCCTACATCGTAGCATCGTAATGCCAGGCGAATTTCGCTTGGCGAAATCTCACCTGGGGGCGTGGTCGGCAAAAACGGCAAGCACGCTGCTATTGCTATCCTGTGGTTGCGATGCAGTGACAGATGCTATCGTGGGTTAGCTAGCTCAACAGTTTGAGTCACGTAAAAGTACCAAGTGCATAGCCGGCTTGCTAGCAAGCTGAGTAAACCATATAGGGGAGACCGGGGCAAGTTGGCACACCCTTATTTTCCAGGCCACTAAAGGGCGCAGCATAAAAATTCCAACATTAAATCGATCCTCATCTACAGTAGAGTTAATCCATCTAATTCAGAGCTGTCAAAGACATTAACTTTTAAGGTCAGTGAAACGTTTTGAATTTATGATGCCCAAACTAAAAATTGACACCTTCCACTAAACTAACTCTGGAAAGCTAATACTAAGGAACAGAAAAAATATAAATATTGTATGTGATAGATAGGGGATATAGCTATCATTTGATATTAAATCTGAAATTCTATGGTGTCAGATGCTAACAGCCTAACGTGATTTCTGTCAAGAGTGCTGTCCTGATGTGGCTGGGGCAAGTTGGCACAAATGCGCAACTGTGCTTTAATTATATATAGACGGGAATAATGACTTACTAACCAACAGTGATTGTGTCTACTTTTTAGCTTAGATGTAAAGCTTTGAGGGTATCATAGTTTGGGACTTATAAAGCAATGTATGACAAAGATATGACACTCGAACTGAAAAGTGTGCCAACTAGCCCCGGTCTCCCCTATGTATGGTTTGAGTGCTCAAAATATCTGCAGTGGTGTACTTGCCGGACTATGTTGTATAAGCTATACGGTGATTAGTTACCTATACTAAGAACATAATTCATCCGTGTTCATGGTTACTACAAAGTCACCCTATATAATTTTAACCATCCAGTGTTTCCCTGATGTTAGCCCTCTTCAAAATACAGTAAATGGATTGGAGATGTAGCTATTTAGCTAGCGGCTAGCTAGCTAAAAAAAAAACGAATGCTATTTGCCTCGATTATATTCACATCACATCTAAACAACAATCCGTGCTGATGAACACACTTTTGGTCAACAAGAAACCTTTTAATCATGTAAATGTTTTTACGCTACTGACTCCACTGGTGGCCGCCATGTTGGTCAGACTTTTTTTGACACTCCCGCACAATACACATCACACGCTGAATTGATTGGTGCTTGTGTGGTCTAATTTGCATGAAGTTCAGGTTTCGCCAACTGTATTTCGCCTGCCTTCGCCCAAGCGAAATTCGCTGTAATGTGAACCGGACGTTATTCTGCAGTGTTCTCTGTTCACAGATTTACGGTACATAGAATGACAACGATAGGAAGCGGGGGATTCCTCTGGGGCAGCGAGATCCTCTGCCCCAGCAATAAAATTTAACGTAATGACAGCTACAGTGGAGGTGATTCAGACATGGGAGAAAATCGGTAAACTTTTCTCCCCTACAAATTCTTAATACATAACAAAACTCTCGTTAGCACTGCATTCACAAAACAACATTTTATTTACAATTAATGAGTGGATCTAGTTTTCCTAGTGGAGGAATGTTCGGACGGCTCTGCCGCGCCTGTCTGATTTGATTTAAATTTCTCCCTTATAAAATAACGGTGTACTATCTCTGGTCACATATTTAGATACACACACTCACAGCTAATGTGCCAATTGGAATTGGGTTCTGAAAAGAACATTGTATTGTATGATCACACACACCCACACACTGCTAACGTGCTAACAAGCCAACACTGTTCGGTCGCCATGGTTTAAACTATACTACTGACTTGGTGAGGTGTGGAGTAATATAGGCTGACTTACAGTAGGAAGGATCTTTCCGTAATGAGTATTTTTCTACCGTTATGGCTGCGATCACGTTTACTGGAGCGAAAGGCTAATACTGTACTTGGGTATTCTACTAACCTTTGTTCCAGGTAGTCTTGCCTGTGCCACTCAAAAATTCCTGATGGCGACCATTTCTGTCAAACAGTCATAATGTCTGCTTTGTCTGACTCTTCCTGTGTGTGTGTGTTTGTAAACACTGTATGTGATGTGACAGACCGCTATCAACAATGTTGCAGTGTTGGCTTGTTAGCACGTTAGCAGTGTGTGTGATCATAGTGTGCGTGTTCGAAACCACAATAAAGAAGCTGATAACAACAGGCACATTCTTTCAAAACTAATTGATTGCAGTCCGCTTGTCTCACGTTAGTTTCCATATTACATGTTGCTCTACTCCACTGCTACAGTTCTTTGCCCATTTAACGACAATAAATGTCACGTGATACAGTACATTATTAACAAAAGGCAGTGTTTTAGTTATGTTACTTTAAGATTTCCTTTGGCTTTATTAATATAAATTATAAGACCCTTTTGCCAAAAGCACGCCTATACTTGCCAACAAGTAACCACGATTCACTTAAAAACCAAGGGCTCTATTTTCACGATCATACGCACATTGTCTAACAAGACGCGCTCAAGATCATACGCGCATTGTCTAAAGTCTGTCGCTCAAGTTGTTTTGGGGGCGTTCCCGACACAATTTGGTATTTTCACGGCGGAAAAAGCGAACATTGCGCCAGGCGCATCGTTCAAAAGGGTTGGGTTAAGTTACTTTATTAGTCATGGGCAGAGGTGTCAATCCCGGGTTCAGAAAGTAAAAACCCTGCCACATTTTCCTTCTAACACAGGTGGCTGATCTACCAGTCTTGAGTGCTCATTACGATCAGCTGATGCAGAGCTGGTTGGATCAAATTTGTGGCAGGGTTTTAATCTCTTAAATAAACTGCAGAACATTGCAATCGCTGTTTATTTAAAACGACAAAAGAAACTGCTATATTCTCATTATTTGTGCCTGTTTGCTTACTAAAACGTAAAAATACATGGCTATACAGGACCTGCGTGAAGTTGGCACCCCATATGTTGAAAATATGAATAAAAGTATTTTGATTCGTTTGTGCATCGTTTGTGCACGTTTGTGCAAGCAAAATTAACATTTGTGCACAAACCGTCTTTATGATATTTAACTTTTAACAAGTTGGTGACCTTAGGTCACTCAGCACCCCATCAACATCCAAAAGACTCAAAAATGGTCGGAATCGTTTGTGCTTCGTTTGTGCAGGCAAAATTAACATTTGTGCACAAATCGTCTTTATGATATTTAGCATGCAATTATTTGACCTCGGGTCACCCAGCACCCCATCAACACCCAAATGACTCGAAAATGGTCGGAATCATTTGTGCTTCGTTTGTTCGTTCGATACGTCAGCGTGTCCGCCATATTGCATGTGGCAAATCTGGTTTAGGGGTGGATTTGCCACATGCAATATGGCGGACACGCTGACGTATCCCAGCAATGGGCCACCAGCTCAATGCGGCGTCTATGTGTATATGCTATGTCTGTGACCTGTTTAATGTTGAATATCATAAAGACAGTTTGTGCACAAATGTTAATTTTGCCTGCACAAACGAAGCACAAACGATTCCGACCATTTTTGAGTCATTTGGATGTTGATGGGGTGCTGAGTGACCTAAGGTCACCAACTTGTTAAAAGTTAAATATCATAAAGACGGTTTGTGCACAAACGTTAATTTTGCCTGCACAAACGTGCACAAACGATTCCGACCATTTTCGAGTTATTTTGATGTTGATGGGGTGCTGGGTGACCCGAGGTCAAATATTTAGATATTAAATATCATAAAGACGGTTTGTGCACAAATGTTAATTTTGCGTGCACAAACGAAGCACAAATGATTCCGACCATTTTCGAGTCATTTGGGTGTTGATGGGGTGCTGGGTGACCCGAGGTCAAATAATTGCATGCTAAATATCATAAAGACGATTTGTGCACAAATGTTAATTTTGCCTGCACAAACGAAGCACAAACGATTCCGACCATTTTCGAGTTATTTTGATGTTGATGGGGTGCTGGGTGACCCGAGGTCAAATATTTAGATATTAAATATCATAAAGACGGTTTGTGCACAAATGTTAATTTTGCCTGCACAAACGTGCACAAACGAAGCACAAATGATTCCGACCATTTTCGAGTCATTTGGGTGTTGATGGGGTGCTGGGTGACCCGAGGTCAAATAATTGCATGCTAAATATCATAAAGACGATTTGTGCACAAATGTTAATTTTGCCTGCACAAACGATTCCGACCATTTTTGAGTCACTTGGATGTTGATGGGGTGCTGAGTGACCTAAGGTCACCAACTTGTTAAAAGTTAAATATCATAAAGACGGTTTGTGCACAAATGTTAATTTTGCTTGCACAAACGTGCACAAACGATGCACAAACGAATCAAAATACTTTTATTCATATTTTCAACATATGGGGTGCCAACTTCACGCAGGTCTATACAGGCTATACATGTTGCAACTTTTCTGCCAGTTCAGTTCGCAGCAGCAGGTACATCGGGGTTCAAAGCGTTGTGCGCCTCTAAAATAGCTTTTCAACAATGCGCCAGTGACGAAAAAGGACCTTTTTATTGATCAAAGGCGCAAATAATGCTTTATACGTCCTCATAATAGCATCTGGTGCGCTTTGCGCCAGACCACACCTCTTCTTCTATACGATGTTTTTGATTATTTACTTTCCACCAGTAAACCAATTTTGCCCCCTGTTCGCGTTTCTGAGGTGATAGTTTTTCCTTTTCCTTTATTTTGTGCGTAGGCATGGGTGAGGTGCGTGTAGGTGTGCGCATTTTTCCCATCAAGGTTGCTTTTTAAAGATAGTGGTATACGCGCTCTGTAGTGCATGTTATGAATTAATTGTAATAAGCTCAGTCATCCATCTGCCCTACTTTTTTTTCTACCCACGAGCCGCTACTGCCATCAGAATCCAATTAGCATGTTAGCACATTAGCTGTGAGTGTGTGTATACATATGACCGAAAATGAGACAAAATAAGTAAATTGTAAGTAGTGACTAGGGTGTGTGAGTCTGAGTGAGTCAGTGTGCGAAAGAGACAGAAATAAATACTAAACGATGTTGTGTGTGTTTGTAAATACTGTATGTGATGCGACTGCGCCATCAACAATGCTTGTTAGCACGTTAGCAGTGTGTAGTCTCTGTGTGTGAGAGATAATAAAATGAGTGTGTGTCTAAATACGTGATGAGATAATAAGATACACTGTTCTTTTTAAAAGGGAGAACTCAGAGCTCTGTCACACAAGAACTATCTATATATTTGACATACACAAAGGGCACTGTTGGTGGAAATCTGGCTTCATCTGATCACATTGAAAATTACGCTACTGGACTGCGTTTTCAATCTGACCGGATGAAGCCAGATTTTCGATTTTTTAAAGTGGTCACCAGGCTCCTGCACAAGCTCGAGACCCGAATACAATAAACTGACTAGTAGATGCTCAATCACAAGCCAGACAGTGTACAATAATTTTCTAAATAAATACATTTTCACTATTATCATATGGAAGGCTAATATTGTAGTTTGGGACTTGATTCTTCTACTAATTTTGGTTCCAGGCAATGTTCCAAGCTAACATGACGTGTTAAAAAAGAAAATACAAACTCATGTTGCCCGGACCTAAACAGAAAAGTAAACCGAGTATGGCTATAGCTTGTTATGCAAACAGTAAGGTAAATGTTCTCCTCTGCGAGAGAAAGTCACTAATTTGTGACGTCATGGCTAGAAAAAAAATCATCATTTAGAACATTGAGAGTTACAGTTTGAACACGAGACAATAGCACAAAGAACCTGCAGCACACTTTTTTTGCAAGAATTTGGTGTATTTTGTTTTTTCAACCACAAAACCCATAATGGAGGAAGAGAGGACAGAGGACAAGCAGAGAAGAAGAAACCATCGCATCGCTAAGATGCAGGAGAAGACAGTGGGCTGAGCACGTGATGGAGCCAAGGAGAGAGAGAGTGTTCCAAAGCAGGTCTCTCATCCAATGGGGAGAGGTTGCTCGATAGAGCCTGTTTAAATTCAAACCATCGGACCAACACATTGAACCTTTATGAAGGGGTTATTGTGAGTGTGGAATTGGAGCCGAAATTACAGCAACAGGCCAGCACACCGAAGGCCTTTCGAAAGACAAAGGGAAACTCTTAACGAGAATAGATAAAATCCTCTTGTTACAGAAGGTCCTTGAATCTTGCCCAGGACGGTTGAGGAGAGCTGGGCCACCCCACCATGGAGATTAGCAAACCTGCTGTAAAAATGCACAGATGGGCCTTTTATTCAGCGCTCGGTGATTTGTAAATCAAGGAATCACATGCAAACAGAGCAAAGCATTGCATACTCTATTGGGACTTCACCAAAACATTTGTTGTTTTACAGGATTCAGTGCCTGCTACAATGTAGGACAGCCCCTGGGCCAAGGAGGGTTTGGGTGTGTGTTTGCTGGCACCAGGAAGGCAGACTGAGCACAGGTTAGACTCTTGACTGCCTCATTTCGACATGTAACACTCAGGCACCTCCTTTCTTGTCTTATAGAACAGTACTTTCACTTCTGAATTGCATTGTACCTTTTCTTCAGTCAATAGTTTAATAAACATTTTTTTCAACCGTACAGTCCCTGGCCGTGCTGTTCTACTTTATCACCAAAGGTGTGCTGCCCTTAAACACCCAGGATGAAATAATCTCGAAACGGATATGTTTTAGGAGAATTAACCTATCCGGTGGTAAGACAGTGCGAGAGCTTTAAAGCTTGTCCCCAGACATGTATTTCCTTCAAGGCAACATTCCCCAAAGCTGAGCTGTAGAAAGACACTGAGGTGAATAGTAGTCAGCATGCAGACTTAACATGGCTTTCTTGTGCCTCCCTGTCCGATCCTGTAACTTGTGCAGGATGCCGTAATCTAATTCAGATGTGCCTACGAAAAAGTCCTGCCGAACGTCCAGACCTGGAGACAATTCTTCAGCACAGCTGGCTTACAGAAATACAGTAAGTTTAGGGAGCAGGAAACAGTAACCCAATGACACATTAGCATTGAATCAAAGATTTGCAGTTTCCAATAATGAACAGTAACCTGAAAACCTGCTGAACACAGAAGACACGACGTTTTTGTGCTAGTGTGTAGATGTTTCCCACTTCTGCCAACAAGGCCGCATGAGCGAGCAGGATGCCGCACGGATCATGCGGCAGGTGGTACTCGCGGCCAAACACTGTCATGATGAAGGAGTCTTTCATTGGGACATAAAACCTGAAAACCTGTAGTATAAGCCAAGTATAGGCTACTTTACTATACTATTCTATAAGTATATAAAATACAGTTTATAAAAGGCAGCATCAAGTATACTTCCTCAGTTTTAGTATAAAATAAGTATACTTATAGTAAACTTCAATAAAGTTCTTTTTGCTAACGGAAGCCAGGCCAGGAGTACCACTCTGTCAGATTATTTCGTCCTGCTCAGAGGAGACACTTGCTTGAAAAACCTTTGCTGGTGTTTTTGTGGACTGTTGACCTTTGTCTATTGTCTTGGTACCTCTGTCTGGAAGTTTTGACCAATGTTGCTGACCCAAGTGTGGTTTTGTCGACCACATAACCCATAATGGAGCTTGAGGAAGAAGAGAGGACACAGTGAGGTTGTTGCTTTTTTCCTGCCCTGAGATCAGTCTTTTTTTTGTGATTTGTGGAACTTTTTATTAGAAAACAAGAAGACAAACAACAACACCATCATCACAACATCAAGTCAATATCAGGGAGTAATAAAAAAAGGGGTTGGGGGGTTGATCAGTCTTTGATGGAATCCGAGAGATGTTAAAAAAAGATGAGTCAAGCAGAGAAGGAGAAATTGTCTAATCGTGAAGATGCAGGAGGAGAAGACAGTGGGCTGAGCACGTGATGGAGCCAAGGAGAGAGAGTGCTTTGAGGCAGGGCTCTTAAACCCCAATGGGGAGAGGGTGGATAATGGAGGAAGGGAGGACACAGTCAGGGTGTTTGTTTTTTCCTGCCCTAAGAGCAGTCTTTGATGGAATCCGAGAGATTATTTTTAAAAAAAGATAAGTCAAGCAGAGAAGGAGAAACTATCGCCTTCCACGTGAGGTGCCGCTGATGATGATGGCGTCAGAGCCCCCAGCATGCCCCAACCTCTGTAGGCTGCTGGAGTGGTTCGATGGCCAGGACATCATCCTCATCCTGGAGCGCCCCCAGTCCTGTGTAGATGTTTTCCAGCTACTACAGCGGCAGGTCAGAACACCTAAGGCCTCTTGAAAGAGAAAGGGCAACTCTTCACGAGAAGGGGCCAAACCCTCCTGTAAAGAAAGGTGCCCTGGCCAGTTGAGGAGAGCTGAGCCACCCCACCGTGGAGGTTAGCAAACCTGCTGTAAAAATGCACAGATGGGCCTTTTATTCAGAGCTCACTAATTTGTGGATCAAGAAATCACATGCAAACAGCAAAACATTGCATACTCTATTGGGACTTACCCAAAACATTTTGTGAACACAATATGGTCACTTCTGAGACAAGACCACAGAGAACCTCCAGCACACTTTTTACTGGAATGCCCTCTGTGCCCTGTGTAGATGTTTCCCACCTTTGCCAACAAGGCCGCAGGAGCGACCACCTCACATGTGGCAGGTGGTCCTCGCAGCCAAACACTGTCATGATGAAGGAGTCTTTCATCGATACATAAAACCTGAGAACCTGCTGATAAACACAGAAGACATGACGTTGAAGCTGATTGACTTTGGCTGTGGGGATCTTCTGAAAGATGGTATGACTGGGAAAAAAAATCATCCACCTCTAATCTAATCGTTTTTTTTTTTTTGTTTACATACATGTCACAAAAAAACTCAATACAACATCCTCTCACCATCCCTGCCTCTGCCGTTCCCCTTCACAGGCACACTATTGTACAGCCGACCTAAGTGGCACAGGACTGGTAGTTATGGCCACCGTATGGTCCCTTCAGGCCACCGTATGGTCCCTGGGCGTGCTGCTTTCCTTCATCACCAAAGGTGTGCTGCCCTTTAACACCCAGGATGAAATAATCTTAAAACGTATACGGTTTAGAAGGAGGAACCTATCCAGTGGTAAGACAGTGTGAGAGCTTTAAAGCTTGCTCCCAGACATTAATTTCTTTTAAGGTAACATTCCCCAAAGCTTACCTGTAGAAAGACACTTGACACTTGTGCCTCCCTGTCCGATCCTGTAAATTGTGCAGGATGCTGTAATCTCATTCAGACGTGCTTAAAAAATCCTGCCGAACATCTAGACCTGGAGACAATTCTTCAGCACTGCTGGCTTACAGAAATACAGTAAGTTTAGGGAGCAGGAAACAGTAACCCAATGACACATTAGCATTGAATCAAAGATTTGCAGTTTCCAATAATGAACAGTAACCTGAAAACCTGCTGAACACAGAAGACACGACGATGAAGCTCATTGACTTTGGCTTTTTTCCTGCTCCAAGATCGGTCTTTGAGGAAATCCGAGAGATGATTCGAAAAAGACAAGTGAAGCAGAGAAGAAGAAACCATCGCATCGCTAAGATGCAGGAGGAGGAGACAGTGGGCTGAGCACGTGATGGAGCCAAGGAGAGAGAGAGTGTTCCAAAGCAGGTCTGTCATCCAATGGGGAGAGGTTGCTAGATAGAGCCCGTTTAAATTCAAAGTGTAAGTATAAATGTACTTAGTCTTAGACTTTGTTTAGAAGTTTCAGTATAAGCCAAGTATAGGCTACTTTACTATACTATTCTATAAGTATATAAAATACAGTTTATAAAAGGCAGCATCAAGTATACTTCCTCAGTTTTAGTATAAAATAAGTATACTTATAGTAAACTTCAATAAAGTTCTTTTTGCTAACGGAAGCCATGCCAGGAGTACCACTCTGCCAGATTATTTCGTCCTGCTCAGAGGAGACACTTGCTTGAAAAACCTTTGCTGGTGTTTTTTGGACTGTTGGCCTTTGTCTATTGTCTTGGTACCTCTGTCTGGAAGTTTTGACCAATGTTGCTGACCCAAGTGTGGTTTTGTCGACCACATAACCCATAATGGAGCTTGAGGAAGAAGAGAGGACACAGTGAGGTTGTTGCTTTTTTCCTGCCCTGAGATCAGTCTTTTTTTTTGTGATTAACTTTTTATTAGAAAACAAGAAGACAAACAACAACACCATCATCACAACAACAAATCAATATCAGGGAGTAATAAAAAAGGGGGGGGGGGGGGGTTGAGATCAGTCTTTGATGGAATCCGAGAGATGTTAAAAAAAGATGAGTCAAGCAGAGAAGGAGAAATTGTCTAATCGTGAAGATGCAGGAGGAGAAGACAGTGGGCTGAGCACGTGATGGAGCCAAGGAGAGAGAGTGCTTCGAGGCAGGGCTCTTAAACACCAATGGGGAGAGGGTGGATAATGGAGGAAGGGAGGACACAGTCAGGGTGTTTGTTTTTTCCTGCCCTAAGAGCAGTCTTTGATGGAATCCGAGAGATTATTAAAAAAAAAAAGATAAGTCAAGCAGAGAAGGAGAAACTATCGCCTTCCATGTGAGGTGCCGCTGATGATGATGGCGTCAGAGCCCCCAGCATGCCCCAACCTCTGTAGTCTGCTGGAGTGGTTCGATGGCCAGGACATCATCCTCATCCTGGCGCGCCCCCAGTCCTGTGTAGATGTTTTCCAGCTACTACAGCGGCAGGTCAGAACACCTAAGGCCTCTTGAAAGAGAAAGGGCAACTCTTCACGAGAAGGGGCCAAACCCTCCTGTAAAGAAAGGTGCCCTGGCCAGTTGAGGAGAGCTGAGCCACCCCACCGTGGAGGTTAGCAAACCTGCTGTAAAAATGCACAGATGGGCCTTTTATTCAGAGCTCACTAATTTGTGGATCAAGAAATCACATGCAAACAGCAAAACATTGCATACTCTATTGGGACTTACCCAAAACATTTTGTGAACACAATATGGTCACTTCTGAGACAAGACCACAGAGAACCTCCAGCACACTTTTTACTGGAATGCCCTCTGTGCCCTGTGTAGATGTTTCCCACCTTTGCCAACAAGGCCGCAGGAGCGACCACCTCACATGTGGCAGGTGGTCCTCGCAGCCAAACACTGTCATGATGAAGGAGTCTTTCATCGATACATAAAACCTGAGAACCTGCTGATAAACACAGAAGACATGACGTTGAAGCTGATTGGGGATCTTCTGAAAGATGGTATGACTGGGAAAAAAAATCATCCACCTCTAATCTAATCGTTTTTTTTTTTTTTGTTTACATACATGTCACAAAAAAACTCAATACAACATCCTCTCACCATCCCTGCCTCTGCCGTTCCCCTTCACAGGCACACTATTGTACAGCCGACCTAAGTGGCACAGGACTGGTAGTTATGGCCACCGTATGGTCCCTTCAGGCCACCGTATGGTCCCTGGGCGTGCTGCTTTCCTTCATCACCAAAGGTGTGCTGCCCTTTAATACCCAGGATGAAATAATCTTAAAACGTATACGGTTTAGAAGGAGGAACCTATCCAGTGGTAAGACAGTGTGAGAGCTTTAAAGCTTGCTCCCAGACATTAATTTCTTTTAAGGTAACATTCCCCAAAGCTTACCTGTAGAAAGACACTTGACACTTGTGCCTCCCTGTCCGATCCTGTACCTTGTGCAGGATGCTGTAATCTCATTCAGACGTGCTTAAAAAATCCTGCCGAACATCTAGACCTGGAGACAATTCTTAAGCACTGCTGGCTTACAGAAATACAGTAAATTTAGGGAGCAGGAAACAGTAACCCAATGACACATTAGCACTGAATCAAAGACTTGCAGTTTCCAATAATGAACAGTACTGCTGTCATCAATGTGATTAATGAAGATTTAACATTTTTAGCATTTGTTTAAGTAATGGAATACATTGCAATAACAAGATATTATTTAAAGTGTTGGATTTTGGTCCTTAAATGGAAGAAGTGCAGCTTGATTCACAATATTCATTTTAGTTAGGATCCATTCCAGAAGGGGTGTACTTTCATCCACCCACCTCATCAACCACAACACCTAAGCCATGCCAGGAGTACCACTCTGCCAGATTACTCTTCCTTAGAACACACTGCGTGGAATACTTTTGTTGGTGTTTTCACTCCTGCCTGTTTTTTGGACATTTGACCTTTGTCTCTCGTCTTCGTACCTCTGCCTGGGAGTTTTGACCAATGTTGCTATTTGTTATATGAGTTTGTCCAGCCCTTGGACTGATCTTCCTGCCCCACTCTGTCTGACCTGTCTGCCTGCCTTCTGGACCACT
The DNA here is from genome assembly GCA_030347295.1 of Setipinna tenuifilis. Lineage (NCBI taxonomy): Eukaryota > Metazoa > Chordata > Actinopteri > Clupeiformes > Engraulidae > Setipinna > Setipinna tenuifilis. The sequence continues at coordinate 9,380,024 of CM059281.1, forward strand.
GGATTTTGCCTGAGACCTGAATTCATGGTTTACCGTTTGAGTTTTTGGACTCTCTGATTTATGTTCTTGCCGTTGTGTCCTGTAGACCAGGAACTTTTTTTTATTTTACGTGGCCCATTTTTATGTTATCATTAAAAGAACATTTTGAGTCCTCCACCTGTTCCTTTGTGTTTGCTTTTGGATTTGTTATCTGCAGTAGACTTACAGAGTATCTGGTGACAGTCTAGATTCTAGAACCATTTAAGTTTGACCAAGTAGACAGATCATTCTGAGAAAGATCCTGGTGACAAGGGGGTGGCACACACTGTGGTGGGTTGGTTATGGGTCAGAGGCAGACCTAATGGGTCGTTGGGGGGGGGGCAAAGACCAGCAGTGGGCCCTTAGGGGGGTGGAACCCACCATTGTCTTGTCTTGGTGAACAGTGAGTCTCATTGCTCTGTTTAAAAGGTGCAGGAGACATTTGTTATTAACAGCTCACTCTTGCTCACTAAAATAACCTCCAATGCCCATTACAGATCCCTTGCATAATTTATGAACGCAGAGGAAACATATTACGCTGCGTGTATACCGTTGCCACAGTGTGGCGTGTGCTCCAAATATTTTGGCTAACCTGCTGACATTAGGCAGCTGTGATCAGTTTCAAGGAGACTATAGATGTAATGGCTAATGTCTTTAAAGTTCTTAGTGAGGTTCTTGTACAATGCAGGTGCACATGCTTATGTAGCCTACCAATAAAGCATATTTATATCCCCAAAACGCGGAGCGTCGGGGATGTAATGGTTTTGCGTGCGCCGCCGCGTCCGCCGCGTAAGGTCTTTCGTGTTAACGCGATAACTTTTGAATGGATGTTTGGATTTGTCCCAAATTTTTTGGGTGAATGCTCTAGGGCAGGTTCATGAACTGATTCGAGTTTGGAGGTCAACACTTTCAAGATGGCTGAATTCAAGATGGGTGAATTATTCAAGATGGGCGAATTTTTGTTTGGCCCATAACTTCTGACTGGGTGGATGGATTTCTCCCAGATTTGGTGTGTTAATGCTCTAGGGTAGGTTCATGAACTTATTCGAGTTTGGAGGCCAACACTTTCAAGATGGCTGAGTTCAAGATGGCTGAATTTTGGTTTGGCCCATAACTTCTGACCAGTTGGATGGATTTGTCCCAGATTTGGTGTTTCAATGTTCTAGGGTAGATTCATGAACTGATTAGATTTTGAATGTTGGGGGCTTTGAAGCATCGCGTTTCGGGGATATCCCTTTAGCAGTCGAAGACGACTGCATAGGCCTAGTTTGTTACTATTGTGTAATTCTTAAAATATTTTCTTTTCTCTGTTTGGTAAGGTTAAGCCTTAGGGTGGTTTTTGCCCTATTTTCTTTCATGTTTAGGCCAATTTACTGTTAAAATGTAATTTACAAGCGTGGAAAAACTTGCAACTTTTTTGAAACTTTTAAGAAAACCCGTAACAAAACCAGGTAGTTCAGGCTGCAACCATCTCAAAATTGGCCTTTGAAATCCTGGAGCGACTGCATTGTATAGGAACTTTGGTTTGTTGTAACACAATTGTATAGACTGTACAGATGTAACACTTTCATGTCCAGTGTTTACCACCCTAGCCTATATGTTGTACAGTAGGACTGTCAAGGCCAGTGCCCATTGCATGCCTTTTTTGGGAAAATAACCTCATTAATACTGACTTAAGACTTGTCTTCAATAAATGAAGAAAGAGTGCGCCGCCGTTGAATGAATGAAAACGTGTAGGACATGGGTTCTCAACATTTTGCAAGTTGGTTCAATGCAGTTGGAGCCCTCTCCCAACTATGCCACCTTGCATAGGTAGATGTCAGTGGTTTTCAAACAGATAGATAGACAGGCTTAGCATTTAATTCAATGGCTTAATACTTTTGCATAGTGGCTTGGTGAAACTAGATGCCATACAACACTATTAGAAAAAAAAACGCCACTCCAGCGCTGAGAGAACTAGGATGACAGGCCTATGGACTGAACACAGCAAAGTCTTAGCAATTCTGCTAGCTGGGCTAAGATCACATACTATATGTAGGTTGTAGATGGGTGTTGTTGAATGCAGAAAAAGACAACGTGAACAAAACGTTTCAAAAGGACCAAAGGAACAATATTTACAAAAACACTTCAGCCATTGTTAGTTAGCAAACTTAAATGTGACGTGAACGACTTTAGCAGGTAAGTGTAAGGTAATGTAGAAGCAACGTTAGCCAATGCTGGCCTCCTCAAACTGTCAAAGAAGTCAGGCATCCTACCGGCAGTCTTTCATCCAAACACAACTCATTCTGTCTGCCACTTAATCTTTTCCTCTTGCTTTTTAACACTGTGAGTGGTTTTCTTCATCTTAACTATGGCAAACTTCAGACTACACTTTGCAGCCAGCACCAGACACGTTGCACCCAGCAGGGGTAGAGCACACAAGCCCACCGTCTTAACGTTCCAAAATAGAATGTTGAAGGAGCAAGACCGTTAACTCCGTTAAATTCACGTACACAACACACAGAAATTAATGGTATAGACATATTAACAAATAAACACAAAGATAATATAAATAAACAGGCATTTTTCTCTCTGTCTCTGTCTTTTCGCCCCCCTTGCGCCCCGAGATGCATATATTGCATACCCCCTTTTGCGACCTGCACTGGCGTCTCCTCAGGGTTTAAATTACACCCTCTATTTTAATTGATAGATTTTAAATAAAACAGTATGGTTGATTACTTTGTGTTATAATTACTTTGTGTTGCATTTCGACATGGGGGGCAGGGGGCTGGTATCTTGTACTAATATCCAGTTAGCCCGGGATTTTCTTTGTCCTTTCGTCCGGGAGAGTGTCCGCCCCTGGTTGAGAACCACTGATCTAGGATTAACTTAGCCCTGGTATCTGTTGAATCAACGGCATGATTATAAAGTAAATCAAAAAGGTTATTTACCATTTTTTTCTTGGACTCTAGTTGAGACATACAGTGCCCAGCACAAATGAGTACACTCTCTTTGAGAAGTGACATTTTATACAATATGTCATTGAAAACAAATAATATTTCCAAAATGTGCACAGGGTAAGAATTGGATGTGGTTTGTATAAATAAAAAAAGGAAGAAACCTCAGGCAGAACCACGCCCCCTAGGGAAACCCATCTGCCGGGGCTGTGATTGACTGGGAGGTGGGATTGTAGTCGGGTTGTCTGTTGGGTGAATCAGTACAGGTGACTGCTGTCGCACTGCTCGTGGGGTGGAGCAGTTGATGTGGCTGTTGTAGGTCTGTTTGGGTGGAGGGGGGAAGGTGGACTTTGGAGGGGGTGAGGGGTCCGTTTCGTGACTGTTGTCGGTCTGGGTGCTTGGGGATGGGGGCTTTGGTAGGGCCACTAGGTATAGACAAGGTTAAATAGGTGTGTCTTGAGTTGCCGCATGAAGGCGTCAGTGGACTCAACTTCTCTAATGCGTTGTGGTAGAGCATTCCATCTCCTGCTTCCCCGATCCTTTTGGGTGGAGCTTCTGGGACCCTCAGGAGGCCAGCTTTGGCAGGTCTGAGGGCTCGTGCAGGAATATAAACAGATAGTGTGTCGGTGATATAGCAGGGGGCAAGACCGTTTATAGCCTTGAATACTGGAGTATTTTAAATTCAATTCTGTAGGAAACATGCAGCCAGTGGAGTTCAGCTAATATAGGAGTGATGGAAGATGGAACTGCAACCATTGCACAGAGACGTCCAGGTTGACCACGAAAGTTAACACCACGACAGGAGCGTCTTGTGATGAGAAGGGTTGGAGAAAACCGGCATGCAAGTTCCCTGCAATTATCTAGGGAAGTAGAAAGTGCAACTGGAGTGACGTTCTTGTGACACAATACGCCGTACAGTGCAGAAGAATGGCATGCATGGGTTTCGACCTCGAAAGAAGACTCTCCTAAAGCCCAGTCACAAGAAAGCCCGTCTAGAGTTTCCCAGGGTCCATGCCGACAAAGATGAACGCTACTGGCACTCTATTCTGTGGAGTGATGAGACCAAAATCAATATTTGGTTTCTGGCGTCACAAGGGTGAGGAATGCAAAGAAAAGTGCATGGTACCCACAGTGAAACTTGGAGGAGGAAGTGTCCTTATGTGGGGCTGCATGAGTGCTGCTGGCGTTGGGGAGCTGCATTTCATCATGAATTCAGAAATGTACTGTTCTATACTGAAAACTAAGATGCTTCCATCACTTCTTGCCCTTGGTCATCGTGCCCTTTTCCAACACGACAATGATCCTAAGCACACATCTAAAGCCACTGCTGGCTTTCTGAAAAGGAACATGGTGAGAGTGATTCCGTGGCCAAGTATGTCACCTGATCTGAACGCAATTGAGCATCTTTGGGGAATTCTAAAGAGACAGATTGAGCATCACTCTCCATCCAACATCCAATCTCTAAAAGAGGTCATTGTTGAAGAATGGAAAAAGATTGATGTTGCCAACTCGTGCATTCCATGCCCAGGAGACTTGAAGCTGTCATTAAAAATAATGGAGGTCATACAAAGTACTAAATGTACTAAATTTAGTAGTTTTTGTTGTTGGGGTGTACTCATTTTTGCACCACACTAATTTGACTAAAACTGAAAAGTATGTCATCTGAGTTATATTATTAACTTTTGTTTTAAGTCAAAAGTTCAACAGATGCTGTATTAAACTTAGCCTGTGCACATTTTGGAAATATCGTTTGTTTTCAATTACATATTGTATAAAATGTCATTTTTCGAAGAGGGTGTACTCATTTATGCTGGGCACTGTATTACTCACATTAGCAGCAGAGGTAGCCTACTGAATTTGTCTTGTATCCATGTTGTTTCTCATTGAGACGAACTTAACACGAGCGACAGAAAGTCACTAGTTGTCACTTAATTTCTGCCGTCACTTTTAACATAATTTCAGATGAACATTTTTTACAAGACAATAACATGACACATTTCAGATCAGAGCAAACATGTTTGCTCTGGTTCTGAGCACTTCTCAAGTAAAGTTATTTGGTTTCAAAGTGACACTAAAATGAATGGCCCTTTCCAGGTTTTTTTTCCCATGGGTGTTTCAACTTCTGTGGTTGTTCCTGCCCCCTTGGAAACAAAGTCCTTCTAGACAAGTCCCTGCACCATGTATTTAAACATAAAAAATACATGGTTGAAATTGTAATTGCTGGAAATGTTAGTGCTTTGTATCAAAATAAAGCTTTACAAACTAATCGGTGTTAGCCTGCCTATTTTCTAATGTTAAGCTAGCCTTATGGTACAGTGAAAGATGCTTATTTGTATTCCGTGTTTTATTGTACTTCAGTTTCACAAAAAAGTAATGACCTATTGAGGAAACTGAATTATTCCTGTTGGCTGACTTGGTTTATCTATCTACCAAGATAGTCAGCTTTCATTGTTATGGCAAAACATTAAGTTCAAGAATTAAATAATAGACAAAGCTAGATCTGTCCAAAGGTGGGCCCCCCTCTTTGCTGTGGGCCCAGGCTGACCCCCACCCTTAAGGCCTGAGTAGAAGACTGTCTTCAGCTCTCATATAACCTAGGCTTTAAATGTCTGCGGCTGTGCTAGCAAGGTTGGAGATGCAGGGTATAGTGGAGAAAATATCTGTAACCTCAGGTTAAACCAAGGATTCTAATGCTATGTTTTGAATTTGAATCTTTGGTTTAAACTGGCTGACAGGGGGCAAACACAGATCCACTGAAAATATATTGCAGATTGGGAATGGTGACCTGATAAGGGTAAATACCATAAATATATGGTATTTACCCCCCCCCCCCCCCCCCATACACACACACAAACGCACACACGCAACCACAAACACATTACAAAAGATACAAGATGAGTTTATTGCCACAACAAGGTTGGTGGTACTTTTATGTTGCAGGGCAGTACATAAGTCTAGCAGGGAGGATGGATTTGCAGGGGAGGGAGGGTGGAGGTGATGGAAGAAAGAAAGATATAAATAAACAAAAACAGATAAATAATATGTTAGTCCATATTAAGATGAGTTTAGCAGTTTGATTGCAGAGGGGAAGAAGCCGTTGATAAGTCGCGTTGTTTCACATCTCAGGGATCTGTAGCATCTTCCGGAGGGCAGCAGTTGGAACAAGCCATGGCCTGGATGAGAGGGGTCACCAGTGAATTTCCCTGCACGTGCAGTGAAGTCTACATCTTGTCGTCACTCTGGGTCCAGTCACAACATTTCGGCAACATCGAATGCAATGTCTTCTAGTCAAAGACACTGACAAAAAATATCTTCTGGAGTGAAGTATCAAGGCCTGACATGATGCCTGGTCAATGTGATGGAGTGCCATCACTAGGGTTGTGTGTTTGTCCTGACTGTCATACCAACACGCCTGGCTCTTTGGCATTGTGGTCAAAGTGCATGTTTGGTACCCTGGAGAGCTGGGTTCAAAGCCGTGTGGGGTGACTTTTCTCCCCTATGTATCCCTGTATGGGATACTCCATTGCCTGTAGAAGGGCTATGCATTGATGGGGATAATGTTCATAGACCTTCCAGCGCAAGGCAGAGAAGGTGAATGATGAACAATGGCATTTTGACTTATAGCTGCACACATAGTTATGTTACCACCATGTTGTCCTCTGACTATGGCACAGTGTCAAATAATGTTTCTTACCTGTGGCTTATTTATAGTCAGCTAAGGCTGACTGCAAAGTGAACTAATTATCTACAATTATTTTCTCATTTGGCACTGTTGTCAATTGTCACAATTGGCAGAATAGTGTAAATAAAAAATATCAATGTGTATATTTTTGCTAGGAGTGTGTCGATCATTCGGAAGTTGAGTGCAATAGAGTGCTGTGCAGTGGATTGTGTTTACTCTTTTGCAAAGCGTGTGTTACAAAATTACAAACTGAGTGCAAAGCAGAGTTTGTGCTATTAGTTTTGCGAACTCAGTGAGGGGTTGACCCCCAAATTGTGACTGATGTGAGAGCACAGACATTTGAAGCAGTTTGTCCAGGATATTGGGTGAACAGACACAGTATGTTGACTTGGGTGTTGGTGAATTGCCTCTTTCTGAAGTTCACAACTATTTCAATTGTTTTAGAGGCATTAAGCTGAATCTTGTTGTTACACCAGTCAACAGTCCATTGACTGTTACGCTTACTTTACAGAATGATATTTCCAATGATATTTTTACCTTTCTGCTTCCAGTCTATGGAAATTTTAAAGATAATTGTTCATGATTATGAGGGAGTTGAGGGGGGAGGGGGATGTCTTCATTAAATAAGCTTTTAATGGGTGGCTTTGGGAGGATCATTTCCCAACCCTCCCCCATCTCTCTCTCCCACTCATTTTCTGTCCTACTCTTCACTGGCCTATCAGTAAAAGCACAAAAATATACAAAAAAGATATATTGACATGTTAGCATTGCTCGCCCAATATTTAGACTATATGCATGAGATGGTGAATTCTGTGGTTTTCACGTTTCAATATGGGTAATCAGATGTGGCCTCATGCCCTTTAATGAAGGATTATTATTATTGGGATTATTTACAGTTTGGCCCCATTCTACCTCTTCCCCTTATCAGGTAGCCATTCCCAATCTGCATTCTACGCACTTTACTTCCCCCTCCCCATGCACAGTTTTAGACTAACAATCACCAATTTCACTGCATGTGATACTCCACCCAGTATGTCTATGCATGTGACAAGAAACCATCCTTGCTACGTGTGTGTTGTAATTGTCCAAAATTGCTCATCTTGTCATGATAATGAGACAATTGAGATAATGAAGCCATAGCAAAACCTCCTTCTTAAGTCAGGTCAGTTCAAATCTTTGCGCCACTTAGCAGCAACAACATAGACACTGTGATGTAATAATGGCGTTTGCAAATAATATTAATCAGAGCCATAGAAAATGAAGACCTGGTAGGCAAATCTGCAAGTCACCTGAATCATCACTTGTGACATCATCGTTTGGAACACTCTGAGAATTCCACTTTGCACTAAGGTTCTAGTTTAAACACAATACAGTCACTTCTGAGACAAGAGCACAGAGAACTTGCAGCAAACTTTTTGGTAAGAATTTGGCCTGTGTGGTTTTATCGACCACATAACCCATAATGGAGCTGGAGGAAGAAGAGAGTACCCAGTCAGGATGTTGCTTTTTTCCTGCCCTAAGATCCGTCTTTTGTAGAATCAGAGAAATGATTCAAAAAAGACGAGTCAAGCAGAGAACGAGGAATTACCGCATTGCAAAGATGCAGGAGGAGGAGAGACTGGGGCGAGACCATGATGGAGCCAAGGAATGTTCCAAGGCAGATCTCTCATCCAATGAGGAGAGGCTGGCCGAGCCGAAATTACAGCAGCAGGCCAGGACGCCTAAGGCCTCTCGGAAGAGAAAGGCCATCTCTTCGCGAGAAGAGGCAAAACCCTCTTGTAAAAGGCGGCGCCCTGAACCTTGCCCTGGCCGGTTGAGGAGAGCTGAGCCACCCCACCGTGGAGGTTAGCAAAAAAAATGCACAGATGGGCCTTTTATTCAGCGCTCACTGATTTGTGCATCAAGAAATCACATGCAAACACAGCAAAACATTGAGCTATTGGGACTTTGCCAAAACATTTGTTGTTTTACAGGATTCAGTGCCTGCTACGATGTAGGACAACCCCTGGGCCAAGGAGGGTTTGGGTGTGTGTTTGCTGGCACCAGGAAGGCAGACGGAGCACAGGTTAGACTCTTGACTGCCTCACTTTGACATGTAACACTCAGGCACCTCCTTTCTTGTCTTATACAATAGTCCTTTCACTTTCTGAATTGCATTGTACCTCTTCTTCAGTCAATAGTTCAATAAATATTTTTTTCAACTTCTTCTAGGTTGCCATAAAAGTGGTGCCGAAGGCACTGGCAGGAGAGTACATTACTGTGGTATGTAATCATTATTATTATAATTATTATTAATTAAAATTATAAAGTTAATTTCTTTTTGCAGCTTCATATCCAAAATTCTAATACTAAACTTAATACCCCAGTCATTACATCAAACAAATTCCCAATGTTATCTCTCAAAGTGTCATATATTTTTTGTTGTAAACGCAACTCCAGTTCCAGTTTAAAGGAATAATTCTAGCTCTACATATTTCCCCCGACTTCTTCCTCTAAGTCTGGCAGTAGTGATTGCCTTCCTTGTGAGGTGGCGCTGATGGTGATGGCCTCAAAGCCCCCAGCATGCCCCAACATCTGTAGGCTGCTGGAGTGGTTCGATGGCCAGGACATCATCATTCTCATCCTGGAGCGCCCCCAGCCCTGTGTAGATGTTTCCCACTTCTGCCAACAAGGCCGCATGAGCGAGCAGGATGCCGCACGGATCATGCGGCAGGTGGTCCTCGCAGCCAAACACTGTCATGATGAAGGAGTTTTCCATCGGGACATAAAACCTGAGAACCTGCTGATCAACACAGAGGACATGACAGTGAAGCTGATTGATTTTGGCTGTGGGGATCTCCTGAAAGATGGTCCGTACGATGACTATTCTGGTATGACTGAGAAAAAAAAAAATGTGCACATCTAATCTAAAATGTTGTTGTTGTTGTTGTTGTTTACATACATGTCACAAAAAAACTCAATACAATGATCTCTGACCACCTCTGCCGCTGCCGTTCCCTTCCACAGGCACGCTTTTGTACAGCCCACCTGAGTGGCACAGGGCTGGTAGTTATGGCGGCCTTCAGGCCACCGTATGGTCCCTGGGCGTTCTGATGTACTACATCACCAAAGGTGTGCTGCCCTTCAACAACCGGGATCAGATCGTCTCAAAACGGATACGGTTTAGGAGGAAGAACCTATCCAGTGGTAAGACAGTGCAAGAGCTTTAAAGCTTGTCCCCAGACATGTATTTCCTTCAAGGAAACATTCCCCAAAGCTGAACTGTAAAAAAGACAATGAGGTGAATAGTAGTCAGCATGCAGACTTAACGTGGCTTTCTTGTGCCTCCCTGTCCGATCCTGTAACTTGTGCAGAGTGCCGTAACCTCATTCAGATGTGCCTACGAAAAAATCCGGCTGAACGTCCAGACCTGGAGACAATTCTCCAGCACAGCTGGCTTACAGAAAAGCAGTAAGTTTAGGGAGCAGCAGGGAGAGAGAGCAGGAAATAGTACTGTAAGCCAGTAATACATTAGCGCTGAATCAAAGACTTGACTTCTAAAAATGAAAAGTACTGCTGTCATCAATGTTATTAATTAAGATTTAACATTCTTATCATTTATTTAAGTAATACATTGCATTGCAATAACAAGATATAATTTAAAGTGTTAGATTTTGGTCTGCCTCTTCAAATGGAAGAAATGCATTTCTTATTGATTCACAATATTCATTTTAGGTAAGATCCGTGTGTCCTTCCATCCACTCACCTCGTCAGCCACAAGACCTAAGCCATGCCAGTAGTACCACTCTGCCAGATTATTTCGTCCTGCTCAGAGGAGACTCCTGCTTGAATCACACCACGTGGAATATTTTTGCTGGTGTTTTGACTCCTGCCTGTTTTTTGGACAGCTGACCTTCTCCTATCGACCAGGAAGTTTTGACCAATGTTGCTGACCCAAGCCTGTTAGTCATACGAGTTTGACCAGTCCCTGGACTTGTTGCCCTGATCTTCCTGCCCCACTGTGTATGACCTGTCTGCCTGCTTTTTGGACAACTAGAGTTTGCCTGAGCCCTGAATTTATGCTTTGCTGTTTAAGTTTTTGGACTGTCTGATTTACGTTCTTGTCCTGTTGGACGGCAAGTTTTTTGATGTTGCCAGGTCCACTTTTGTTTTATCATTAAAAACACATTTTAAATCCAATACTTGTTCCTTTTTCTCTGCTGTTTGGTTTGCTATCTGCATTAGCCCTATGGGCCTGTTGATAGTTTTAACTGATAGTTGATTTATAATCTCAGTATCTGTTGATAGTCTATAGAGAACCATTTAAGTAAAATATGACCAAGTAATCACATCATTCTGAGGAAAACCTGGTGAGAAGGCGCTGGCAGTTGCTGGACCTGAGCCTGACCTTCAGTTAAGGCTGCTTGCATGTGTGTGTTTGTGTGTGTGTTTGTGTGTGTGCATGTTCATATGTATTCATATCTGTATAATTATATGTCCTGAGCGAGCGGCAGTTGTCACAAGCTGGGATGGGTTGGTCATGTGCTTGAGTACAAGAGCATCTTTAGCCCACACATGATCTATGCTTTGAATGTAGGAGATACAGGATATAATAGAGCAAGGTTGGAGATAGAGTATATAGTGGAAAACCTCAGGTTAAACCAAGGATGCTAGGGCTACGTGTTGAATCTTTGGTTTAAATTCACTGACAAATAATCTGAATGACCCCCCACCCCCCCCATACACATACACACACACACACACGGACACAAACACACATACGCACACACACAACCACACACACACAACACACATTACAAAAGATACAAGATGATTTTATTACCACTACAAAGTTGGTGGTAATTTTTTGTTGCTGGCCAGTACATGAGTCTAGCAGGGAGGAAGGATTGGCAGGGGAGGGAGGGTGGAGGTGATGGGAGAAAGAAAGATATAAATAAACAAAAACGGATAAATAATATGTTAGTCCATATTAAGATGAGTTTAGCAGTTTGATTGCAGAGGGGAAGAAGCCGTTGATAAGTCGCGTTGTTTCACATCTCAGGGATCTGTAGCATCTTCCGGAGGGCAGCAGTTGGAACAAGCCATGGCCTGGATGAGAGGGGTCACCAGTGAATTTCCCTGCACGCTTTTGGCAGCGCTCAGAATAAAGACTGGAGACTGATGGAAGGACAGAACCAATGATTCTTGAGGCTTTTGTGACAATTTTCACAAGTTTACTCTTGATGTGGTAATCAGAGTTTCCATACCAGAGAGTGATGGATGCAGTGATAATGCTTTTTATGATGTCTTTATACTATAGAATAGTACCAAAAGGTTACTATTGGCAATGCATTTTCTCAGCTGCCTCAGAAACTACAGTCTCTGTTGAGCCTTTTTAATGAGGTGGTTGGAGTTACAGTTTTTTCTGAATGCTTAAACACTGACAGTGATTCTTGTAGCACAATTTCTAAAACTATTAGTTTTTTTTTCTGATTGCTTAAGCACATTTTTATACATATTGGCTATTTTTGCAAATCTCTACACACAAATGAAAACATTGTAGATACCTTGCAAAAGCTAACACACCTTGTTTAACTCTGCAAACCTTTGTAAAAATGGTGTTTTTGTACCAAACAGTTAACACAAACCATCATATTAATTAGCGCACAATGTGGCAACTACACACTGATGGTATTGATGAAAAACACATCTGGCTTTTGGTTTCTCTGTGCACAAGGTGACAGTTTGAGATCATCCACAGGAATCCAGCCCAACACACGGTAATTCAAAGTTCAATTATGGATGTTCATTTACACACATCAATACAAACACAAAGTGTTTTTCCAAGTGAAAACACAAGAAAACATACAGTAATTTCACTCCAAAAAAAAAAACAGTCTACATCTTGTCGTCACTCTAGGTCCGGTCACAACATTTCGGCAACATCGAATGCAATGTCTTCTAGTCAAAGACACTGACAAAAAATATCTTCTGGAGTGAAGTATCAAGGCCTGACATGATGCCTGGTCAATGTGATGGAGTGCCATTACTAGGGTTGTGTGTTTGTCCTGACTGTCATACCAACACGCCTGGCTCTTTGGCATTGTGGTCAAAGTGCATGTTTGGTACCCTGGAGAGCTGGGTTCAAAGCCGTGTGGGGTGACTTTTCTCCCCTTGTATCCCTGTATGGGATACTCCATTGCCTGTAGAAGGGCTATGTATTGATGGGGATAATGTTCATAGACCTTCCAGCGCAAGGCAGAGAAGGTGAATGATGAACAATGGCATTTTGACTTATAGCTGCACACATAGTTATGTTACCACCATGTTGTCCTCTGACTATGGCACAGTGTCAAATAATGTTTCTTACCTATGGCTTATTTATAGTCAGCTAAGGCTGACTGCAAAGTGAACTAATTATCTACAATTAGTTTCTCATTTGGCACTGTTGTCAATTGTCACAATTGGCAGAATAGTGTAAATAAAAAATATCAATGTGTATATTTTTGCTAGGAGTGTGTCGATCATTCGGAAGTTGAGTGCAATAGAGTGCTGTGCAGTGGATTGTGTTTACTCTTTTGCAAAGCGTGTGTTACAAAATTACAAACTGAGTGCAAAGCAGAGTTTGTGCTATTAGTTTTGCGAACTCAGTGAGGGGTTGACCCCCAAATTGTGACTGATGTGAGAGCACAGACATTTGAAGCAGTTTGTCCAGGATATTGGGTGAACAGACACAGTATGTTGACTTGGGTGTTGGTGAATTGCCTCTTTCTGAAGTTCACAACTATTTCAATTGTTTTAGAGGCATTAAGCTGAATCTTGTTGTTACACCAGTCAACAGTCCATTGACTGTTACGCTTACTTTACAGAATGATATTTCCAATGATATTTTTTACCTTTCTGCTTCCAGTCTATGGAAATTTTAAAGATAATTGTTCATGATTATGAGGGAGTTGAGGGGGGAGGGGGATGGCTTCATTAAATAAGCTTTTAATGGGTGGCTTTGGGAGGATCATTTCCCAACCCTCCCCCATCTCTCTCTCCCACTCATTTTCTGTCCTACTCTTCACTGGCCTATCAGTAAAAGCACAAAAGCACAAAAATATACAAAAAAGATATATTGACATGTTAGCATTGCTCGCCCAATATTTAGACTATATGCATGAGATGGTGAATTCTGTGGTTTTCACGTTTCAATATGGGTAATCAGATGTGGCCTCATGCCCTTTAATGAAGGATTATTATTATTGGGATTATTTACAGTTTGGCCCCATTCTACCTCTTCCCCTTATCAGGTAGCCATTCCCAATCTGCATTCTACGCACTTTACTTCCCCCTCCCCATGCACAGTTTTAGACTAACAATCACCAATTTCACTGCATGTGATACTCCACCCAGTATGTCTATGCATGTGACAAGAAACCATCCTTGCTACGTGTGTGTTGTAATTGTCCAAAATTGCTCATCTTGTCATGATAATGAGACAATTGAGATAATGAAGCCATAGCAAAACCTCCTTCTTAAGTCAGGTCAGTTCAAATCTTTGCGCCACTTAGCAGCAACAACATAGACACTGTGATGTAATAATAGCGTTTGCAAATAATATTAATCAGAGCCATAGAAAATGAAGACCTGGTAGGCAAATCTGCAAGTCACCTGAATCATCACTTGTGACATCATCGTTTGGAACACACTTGAGAATTCCACTTTGCACTAAGGTTCTAGTTTAAACACAATACAGTCACTTCTGAGACAAGAGCACAGAGAACTTGCAGCAAACTTTTTGGTAAGAATTTGGCCTGTGTGGTTTTATCGACCACATAACCCATAATGGAGCTGGAGGAAGAAGAGAGTACCCAGTCAGGATGTTGCTTTTTTCCTGCCCTAAGATCCGTCTTTTGTAGAATCAGAGAAATGATTCAAAAAAGACGAGTCAAGCAGAGAAGGAGGAATTACCGCATTGCAAAGATGCAGGAGGAGGAGAGAGTGGGGCGAGACCATGATGGAGCCAAGGAGTGTTCCAAGGCAGATCTCTCATCCAATGAGGAGAGGCTGGCCGAGCCGAAATTACAGCAGCAGGCCAGGGCGCCTAAGGCCTCTCGGAAGAGAAAGGCCATCTCTTCGCGAGAAGAGGCAAAACCCTCTTGTAAAAGGCGGCGCCCTGAACCTTGCCCTGGCCGGTTGAGGAGAGCTGAGCCACCCCACCGTGGAGGTTAGCAAAAAAAATGCACAGATGGGCCTTTTATTCAGCGCTCACTGATTTGTGCATCAAGAAATCACATGCAAACACAGCAAAACATTGAGCTATTGGGACTTTGCCAAAACATTTGTTGTTTTACAGGATTCAGTGCCTGCTACGATGTAGGACAACCCCTGGGCCAAGGAGGGTTTGGGTGTGTGTTTGCTGGCACCAGGAAGGCAGACGGAGCACAGGTTAGACTCTTGACTGCCTCACTTTGACATGTAACACTCAGGCACCTCCTTTCTTGTCTTATACAATAGTCCTTTCACTTTCTGAATTGCATTGTACCTCTTCTTCAGTCAATAGTTCAATAAATATTTTTTTCAACTTCTTCTAGGTTGCCATAAAAGTGGTGCCGAAGGCACTGGCAGGAGAGTACATTACTGTGGTATGTAATCATTATTATTATAATTATTATTAATTAAAATTATAAAGTTAATTTCTTTTTGCAGCTTCATATCCAAAATTCTAATACTAAACTTAATACCCCAGTCATTACATCAAACAAATTCCCAATGTTATCTCTCAAAGTGTCATATATTTTTTGTTGTAAACGCAACTCCAGTTCCAGTTTAAAGGAATAATTCTAGCTCTACATATTTCCCCCGACTTCTTCCTCTAAGTCTGGCAGTAGTGATTGCCTTCCTTGTGAGGTGGCGCTGATGGTGATGGCCTCAAAGCCCCCAGCATGCCCCAACATCTGTAGGCTGCTGGAGTGGTTCGATGGCCAGGACATCATCATTCTCATCCTGGAGCGCCCCCAGCCCTGTGTAGATGTTTCCCACTTCTGCCAACAAGGCCGCATGAGCGAGCAGGATGCCGCACGGATCATGCGGCAGGTGGTCCTCGCAGCCAAACACTGTCATGATGAAGGAGTTTTCCATCGGGACATAAAACCTGAGAACCTGCTGATCAACACAGAGGACATGACAGTGAAGCTGATTGATTTTGGCTGTGGGGATCTCCTGAAAGATGGTCCGTACGATGACTATTCTGGTATGACTGAGAAAAAAAAAATTGTGCACATCTAATCTAAAATGTTGTTGTTGTTGTTGTTGTTTACATACATGTCACAAAAAAACTCAATACAATGATCTCTGACCACCTCTGCCGCTGCCGTTCCCTTCCACAGGCACGCTTTTGTACAGCCCACCTGAGTGGCACACGACAGGTAGCTATGGTGGCCTTCAGGCCACCGTATGGTCCCTGGGCGTTCTGATGCACTACATCACCAAAGGTGTGCTGCCCTTCAACAACCGGGATCAGATCGTCTCAAAACGGATACGGTTTAGGAGGAAGAACCTATCCAGTGGTAAGACAGTGCAAGAGCTTTAAAGCTTGTCCCCAGACATGTATTTCCTTCAAGGAAACATTCCCCAAAGCTGAGCTGTAAAAAAGACAATGAGGTGAATAGTAGTCAGCATGCAGACTTAACGTGGCTTTCTTGTGCCTCCCTGTCCGATCCTGTAACTTGTGCAGAGTGCCGTAACCTCATTCAGATGTGCCTACGAAAAAATCCGGCTGAACGTCCAGACCTGGAGACAATTCTCCAGCACAGCTGGCTTACAGAAAAGCAGTAAGTTTAGGGAGCAGCAGGGAGAGAGAGCAGGAAATAGTACTGTAAGCCAGTGATACATTAGCGCTGAATCAAAGACTTGACTTCTAAAAATGAAAAGTACTGCTGTCATCAATGTTATTAATTAAGATTTAACATTCTTATCATTTATTTAAGTAATACATTGCATTGCAATAACAAGATATAATTTAAAGTGTTAGATTTTGGTCTGCCTCTTCAAATGGAAAAAATGCATTTCTTATTGATTCACAATATTCATTTTAGGTAAGATCCGTGTGTCCTTCCATCCACTCACCTCGTCAGCCACAAGACCTAAGCCATGCCAGTAGTACCACTCTGCCAGATTATTTCGTCCTGCTCAGAGGAGACTCCTGCTTGAATCACACCACGTGGAATATTTTTGCTGGTGTTTTGACTCCTGCCTGTTTTTTGGACAGCTGACCTTCTCCTATCGACCAGGAAGTTTTGACCAATGTTGCTGACCCAAGCCTGTTAGTCATACGAGTTTGACCAGTCCCTGGACTTGTTGCCCTGATCTTCCTGCCCCACTGTGTATGACCTGTCTGCCTGCTTTTTGGACAACTAGAGTTTGCCTGAGCCCTGAATTTATGCTTTGCTGTTTAAGTTTTTGGACTGTCTGATTTACGTTCTTGTCCTGTTGGACGGCAAGTTTTTTGATGTTGCCAGGTCCACTTTTGTTTTATCATTAAAAACACATTTTAAATCCAATACTTGTTCCTTTTTCTCTGCTGTTTGGTTTGCTATCTGCATTAGCCCTATGGGCCTGTTGATAGTTTTAACTGATAGTTGATTTATAATCTCAGTATCTGTTGATAGTCTATAGAGAACCATTTAAGTAAAATATGACCAAGTAATCACATCATTCTGAGGAAAACCTGGTGAGAAGGCGCTGGCAGTTGCTGGACCTGAGCCTGACCTTCAGTTAAGGCTGCTTGCATGTGTGTGTTTGTGTGTGTGTTTGTGTGTGTGCATGTTCATATGTATTCATATCTGTATAATTATATGTCCTGAGCGAGCGGCAGTTGTCACAAGCTGGGATGGGTTGGTCATGTGCTTGAGTACAAGAGCATCTTTAGCCCACACATGATCTATGCTTTGAATGTAGGAGATACAGGATATAATAGAGCAAGGTTGGAGATAGAGTATATAGTGGAAAACCTCAGGTTAAACCAAGGATGCTAGGGCTACGTGTTGAATCTTTGGTTTAAATTCACTGACAAATAATCTGAATGACCCCCCACCCCCCCCATACACATACACACACACACACACGGACACAAACACACATACGCACACACACAATCACACACACACAACACACATTACAAAAGATACAAGATGATTTTATTACCACTACAAAGTTGGTGGTAATTTTTTGTTGCTGGCCAGTACATGAGTCTAGCAGGGAGGAAGGATTGGCAGGGGAGGGAGGGTGGAGGTGATGGGAGAAGGAAAGATATAAATAAACAAAAACAGATAAATAATATGTTAGTCCATATTAAGATGAGTTTAGCAGTTTGATTGCAGAGGGGAAGAAGCCGTTGATAAGTCGCGTTGTTTCACATCTCAGGGATCTGTAGCATCTTCCGGAGGGCAGCAGTTGGAACAAGCCATGGCCTGGATGAGAGGGGTCACCAGTGAATTTCCCTGCACGCTTTTGGCAGCGCTCAGAATAAAGACTGGAGACTGATGGAAGGACAGAACCAATGATTCTTGAGGCTTTTGTGACAATTTTCACAAGTTTACTCTTGATGTGGTAATCAGAGTTTCCATACCAGAGAGTGATGGATGCAGTGATAATGCTTTTTATGATGTCTTTATACTATAGAATAGTACCAAAAGGTTACTATTGGCAATGCATTTTCTCAGCTGCCTCAGAAACTACAGTCTCTGTTGAGCCTTTTTAATGAGGTGGTTGGAGTTACAGTTTTTTCTGAATGCTTAAACACTGACAGTGATTCTTGTAGCACAATTTCTAAAACTATTACAGTTTTTTTTTCTGATTGCTTAAGCACATTTTTATACATATTGGCTATTTTTGCAAATCTCTACACACAAATGAAAACATTGTAGATACCTTGCAAAAGCTAACACACCTTGTTTAACTCTGCAAACCTTTGTAAAAATGGTGTTTTTGTACCAAACAGTTAACACAAACCATCATATTAATTAGCGCACAATGTGGCAACTACACACTGATGGTATTAATGAAAAACACATCTGGCTTTTGGTTTCTCTGTGCACAAGGTGACAGTTTGAGATCATCCACAGGAATCCAGCCCAACACACGGTAATTCAAAGTTCAATTATGGATGTTCATTTACACACATCAATACAAACACAAAGTGTTTTTCCAAGTGAAAACACAAGAAAACATACAGTAATTTCACTCCAAAAAAAAAAAAAAAAAAAAAAACAGTCTACATCTTGTCGTCACTCTAGGTCCGGTCACAACATTTCGGCAACATCGAATGCAATGTCTTCTAGTCAAAGACACTGACAAAAAATATCTTCTGGAGTGAAGTATCAAGGCCTGACATGATGCCTGGTCAATGTGATGGAGTGCCATTACTAGGGTTGTGTGTTTGTCCTGACTGTCATACCAACACGCCTGGCTCTTTGGCATTGTGGTCAAAGTGCATGTTTGGTACCCTGGAGAGCTGGGTTCAAAGCCGTGTGGGGTGACTTTTCTCCCCTTGTATCCCTGTATGGGATACTCCATTGCCTGTAGAAGGGCTATGCATTGATGGGGATAATGTTCATAGACCTTCCAGCGCAAGGCAGAGAAGGTGAATGATGAACAATGGCATTTTGACTTATAGCTGCACGCATAGTTATGTTACCACCATGTTGTCCTCTGACTATGGCACAGTGTCAAATAATGTTTCTTACCTGTGGCTTATTTATAGTCAGCTAAGGCTGACTGCAAAGTGAACTAATTATCTACAATTATTTTCTCATTTGGCACTGTTGTCAATTGTGACAATTGGCAGAATAGTGTAAATAAAAAATATCAATGTGTATATTTTTGCTAGGAGTGTGTCGATCATTCGGAAGTTGAGTGCAATAGAGTGCTGTGCAGTGGATTGTGTTTACTCTTTTGCAAAGCGTGTGTTACAAAATTACAAACTGAGTGCAAAGCAGAGTTTGTGCTATTAGTTTTGCGAACTCAGTGAGGGGTTGACCCCCAAATTGTGACTGATGTGAGAGCACAGACATTTGAAGCAGTTTGTCCAGGATATTGGGTGAACAGACACAGTATGTTGACTTGGGTGTTGGTGAATTGCCTCTTTCTGAAGTTCACAACTATTTCAATTGTTTTAGAGGCATTAAGCTGAATTGAATCTTGTTGTTACACCAGTCAACAGTCCATTGACTGTTACGCTTACTTTACAGAATGATATTTCCAATGATATTTTTTACCTTTCTGCTTCCAGTCTATGGAAATTTTAAAGATAATTGTTCATGATTATGAGGGAGTTGAGGGGGGAGGGGGATGGCTTCATTAAATAAGCTTTCAATGGGTGGCTTTGGGAGGATCATTTCCCAACCCTCCCCCATCTCTCTCTCCCACTCATTTTCTGTCCTACTCTTCACTGGCCTATCAGTAAAAGCACAAAAGCACAAAAATATACAAAAAAGATATATTGACATGTTAGCATTGCTCGCCCAATATTTAGACTATATGCATGAGATGGTGAATTCTGTGGTTTTCACGTTTCAATATGGGTAATCAGATGTGGCCTCATGCCCTTTAATGAAGGATTATTATTATTGGGATTATTTACAGTTTGGCCCCATTCTACCTCTTCCCCTTATCAGGTAGCCATTCCCAATCTGCATTCTACGCACTTTACTTCCCCCTCCCCATGCACAGTTTTAGACTAACAATCACCAATTTCACTGCATGTGATACTCCACCCAGTATGTCTATGCATGTGACAAGAAACCATCCTTGCTACGTGTGTGTTGTAATTGTCCAAAATTGCTCATCTTGTCATGATAATGAGACAATTGAGATAATGAAGCCATAGCAAAACCTCCTTCTTAAGTCAGGTCAGTTCAAATCTTTGCGCCACTTAGCAGCAACAACATAGACACTGTGATGTAATAATGGCGTTTGCAAATAATATTAATCAGAGCCATAGAAAATGAAGACCTGGTAGGCAAATCTGCAAGTCACCTGAATCATCACTTGTGACATCATCGTTTGGAACACTCTGAGAATTCCACTTTGCACTAAGGTTCTAGTTTAAACACAATACAGTCACTTCTGAGACAAGAGCACAGAGAACTTGCAGCAAACTTTTTGGTAAGAATTTGGCCTGTGTGGTTTTATCGACCACATAACCCATAATGGAGCTGGAGGAAGAAGAGAGTACCCAGTCAGGATGTTGCTTTTTTCCTGCCCTAAGATCCGTCTTTTGTAGAATCAGAGAAATGATTCAAAAAAGACGAGTCAAGCAGAGAACGAGGAATTACCGCATTGCAAAGATGCAGGAGGAGGAGAGACTGGGGCGAGACCATGATGGAGCCAAGGAATGTTCCAAGGCAGATCTCTCATCCAATGAGGAGAGGCTGGCCGAGCCGAAATTACAGCAGCAGGCCAGGACGCCTAAGGCCTCTCGGAAGAGAAAGGCCATCTCTTCGCGAGAAGAGGCAAAACCCTCTTGTAAAAGGCGGCGCCCTGAACCTTGCCCTGGCCGGTTGAGGAGAGCTGAGCCACCCCACCGTGGAGGTTAGCAAAAAAAATGCACAGATGGGCCTTTTATTCAGCGCTCACTGATTTGTGCATCAAGAAATCACATGCAAACACAGCAAAACATTGAGCTATTGGGACTTTGCCAAAACATTTGTTGTTTTACAGGATTCAGTGCCTGCTACGATGTAGGACAACCCCTGGGCCAAGGAGGGTTTGGGTGTGTGTTTGCTGGCACCAGGAAGGCAGACGGAGCACAGGTTAGACTCTTGACTGCCTCACTTTGACATGTAACACTCAGGCACCTCCTTTCTTGTCTTATACAATAGTCCTTTCACTTTCTGAATTGCATTGTACCTCTTCTTCAGTCAATAGTTCAATAAATATTTTTTTCAACTTCTTCTAGGTTGCCATAAAAGTGGTGCCGAAGGCACTGGCAGGAGAGTACATTACTGTGGTATGTAATCATTATTATTATAATTATTATTAATTAAAATTATAAAGTTAATTTCTTTTTGCAGCTTCATATCCAAAATTCTAATACTAAACTTAATACCCCAGTCATTACATCAAACAAATTCCCAATGTTATCTCTCAAAGTGTCATATATTTTTTGTTGTAAACGCAACTCCAGTTCCAGTTTAAAGGAATAATTCTAGCTCTACATATTTCCCCCGACTTCTTCCTCTAAGTCTGGCAGTAGTGATTGCCTTCCTTGTGAGGTGGCGCTGATGGTGATGGCCTCAAAGCCCCCAGCATGCCCCAACATCTGTAGGCTGCTGGAGTGGTTCGATGGCCAGGACATCATCATTCTCATCCTGGAGCGCCCCCAGCCCTGTGTAGATGTTTCCCACTTCTGCCAACAAGGCCGCATGAGCGAGCAGGATGCCGCACGGATCATGCGGCAGGTGGTCCTCGCAGCCAAACACTGTCATGATGAAGGAGTTTTCCATCGGGACATAAAACCTGAGAACCTGCTGATCAACACAGAGGACATGACAGTGAAGCTGATTGATTTTGGCTGTGGGGATCTCCTGAAAGATGGTCCGTACGATGACTATTCTGGTATGACTGAGAAAAAAAAAAATGTGCACATCTAATCTAAAATGTTGTTGTTGTTGTTGTTGTTTACATACATGTCACAAAAAAACTCAATACAATGATCTCTGACCACCTCTGCCGCTGCCGTTCCCTTCCACAGGCACGCTTTTGTACAGCCCACCTGAGTGGCACAGGGCTGGTAGTTATGGCGGCCTTCAGGCCACCGTATGGTCCCTGGGCGTTCTGATGTACTACATCACCAAAGGTGTGCTGCCCTTCAACAACCGGGATCAGATCGTCTCAAAACGGATACGGTTTAGGAGGAAGAACCTATCCAGTGGTAAGACAGTGCAAGAGCTTTAAAGCTTGTCCCCAGACATGTATTTCCTTCAAGGAAACATTC
The DNA here is from genome assembly GCA_030347295.1 of Setipinna tenuifilis. Classification (NCBI taxonomy): domain Eukaryota; kingdom Metazoa; phylum Chordata; class Actinopteri; order Clupeiformes; family Engraulidae; genus Setipinna; species Setipinna tenuifilis. Next base: position 9,402,621 of record CM059281.1, read on the forward strand.
CCCAAAGCTGAACTGTAAAAAAGACAATGAGGTGAATAGTAGTCAGCATGCAGACTTAACGTGGCTTTCTTGTGCCTCCCTGTCCGATCCTGTAACTTGTGCAGAGTGCCGTAACCTCATTCAGATGTGCCTACGAAAAAATCCGGCTGAACGTCCAGACCTGGAGACAATTCTCCAGCACAGCTGGCTTACAGAAAAGCAGTAAGTTTAGGGAGCAGCAGGGAGAGAGAGCAGGAAATAGTACTGTAAGCCAGTAATACATTAGCGCTGAATCAAAGACTTGACTTCTAAAAATGAAAAGTACTGCTGTCATCAATGTTATTAATTAAGATTTAACATTCTTATCATTTATTTAAGTAATACATTGCATTGCAATAACAAGATATAATTTAAAGTGTTAGATTTTGGTCTGCCTCTTCAAATGGAAGAAATGCATTTCTTATTGATTCACAATATTCATTTTAGGTAAGATCCGTGTGTCCTTCCATCCACTCACCTCGTCAGCCACAAGACCTAAGCCATGCCAGTAGTACCACTCTGCCAGATTATTTCGTCCTGCTCAGAGGAGACTCCTGCTTGAATCACACCACGTGGAATATTTTTGCTGGTGTTTTGACTCCTGCCTGTTTTTTGGACAGCTGACCTTCTCCTATCGACCAGGAAGTTTTGACCAATGTTGCTGACCCAAGCCTGTTAGTCATACGAGTTTGACCAGTCCCTGGACTTGTTGCCCTGATCTTCCTGCCCCACTGTGTATGACCTGTCTGCCTGCTTTTTGGACAACTAGAGTTTGCCTGAGCCCTGAATTTATGCTTTGCTGTTTAAGTTTTTGGACTGTCTGATTTACGTTCTTGTCCTGTTGGACGGCAAGTTTTTTGATGTTGCCAGGTCCACTTTTGTTTTATCATTAAAAACACATTTTAAATCCAATACTTGTTCCTTTTTCTCTGCTGTTTGGTTTGCTATCTGCATTAGCCCTATGGGCCTGTTGATAGTTTTAACTGATAGTTGATTTATAATCTCAGTATCTGTTGATAGTCTATAGAGAACCATTTAAGTAAAATATGACCAAGTAATCACATCATTCTGAGGAAAACCTGGTGAGAAGGCGCTGGCAGTTGTTGGACCTGAGCCTGACCACCTTCAGTTAAGGCTGCTTGCATGTGTGTGTTTGTGTGTGTGTTTGTGTGTGTGCATGTTCATATGTATTCATATCTGTATAATTATATGTCCTGAGCGAGCGGCAGTTGTCACAAGCTGGGATGGGTTGGTCATGTGCTTGAGTACAAGAGCATCTTTAGCCCACACATGATCTATGCTTTGAATGTAGGAGATACAGGATATAATAGAGCAAGGTTGGAGATAGAGTATATAGTGGAAAAAATAACTGTGACCTCAGGTTAAACCAAGGATGCTAGGGATACGTGTTGAATCTTTGGTTTAAACTGACTTACATGGGGACAACACAGAAGCTTAGAGGGACAAAAGTCAATACAGTTCTTTATATGTTAAAACGTGAAAACCCACAGAATTCGCCATCTCATGTTTATAGTTTGAATACCGGGCTAGCAATGCTAACATGGTTGATGTGTTAATATTTCTGGCCTAACATAGAGCAAGAAGCCCATTTAATGAACACCTTTCACTCAACGCCTTAAATAATCAGGACAATTTATCAGGACATTGCTGTAAAAGAGCTTGCGCTCAGTCAATCTTCCTGTATAAATAAAGATGATGATGATGATGATGATAATCATGAACAGTTATCTTTCAAATTCCCATGGATTGGCAGCACAAAGGAGGAAAAATCATTGAAAATATCATTCTGCAAAGTAAGCGTAACATTCAGTGTCTAATGTACATGAAACAACAAGGCCTTTCTCTTTTAAGCTAATACTTGATCTAGCCATGTTTTAACATCACTGCTGTTTTGCATAGGATTTGTTATCTTTTCTCTTTTGTTTCACTCATATTTGCCTAATAAGTCTACCACTCCACTTGAATATATCAGTACTGTAAATGTCACATTGGCTTCTTTGTAAGTCTTTGAGACAGGTTTCACAGCTTGCTTACTGCTTTTCTACATAGGTTTTCTAACTATAATTATAAGGCCTGAAACTGAAACAGTGGGTCGAAGGTATAGTTATATAAGATGATGGTACAAGTATAACTTTGCTGATTCCAGAGTAGGGTGAAATTTTTCTCAGCACCTGTGGATGTGTCTAATGAGTATTCATTATTGCTACATAAGTCGAGAGGCTTTCTGGGAAAAGGAGTTCCTTTGGATAAATAACTGTCACATGCCTCACTGCCTCCCCTATGTCTGCAAACACTTTTTAATAGGCACCTTACAGTTATCCTACCATTTTTAGATCTAAATTTGTCAGTCTGTTTGGCTGCCTATATGTCTGTGTCTCTACCTCTTTCTTGTCAGGAAAAATATTTTTCTGATAATTGTTGACATGAATTAACATCACTGGTTTGTTTGCCATAATTAAAAAAGGTCAATACAATAATCTGATCATTCTACCAAATCACCCCTAATTTTATTCTCTGCATTCTCTCTTTCCCAGTCATTCCTTCCCTTTCTCTCTCTGTCCCTATTCATCTCTATCTAATGCTTGTCTTGTGTGCTCTTAGCTATTGCCAACTCAGCTTGTTTAATTTAAACACATGGTTTACACCCCATGAAACTATCTCTAAATCTCCTCCCAACACACACACACACGGTCATGAGTTGGGCACACTGAAGACACTCTGTGACTCTGACCCATAACACCCTCCCCCCTTCACCTCCCACCCCAACCCCTTTACCCCCAACCCACCTCCAGCCCCTCGCATTCCCCCTGCCCACATCAATCCCTCATGACGGTTTATGGGCCTGCAAACGACGAGCAGCACATGCCAGCCATCACAACACACTGCTGAGCCATGTCCTCCAGCCCCCTACTGCTGTAAACACGGGCCACACGGAGCCTCTGAGGGGATGCCCAGGGCTGGCCTATGAATCACAATCACGCTCGTTAGGCCACCAGAGTAAATAAACAGCTGGGGCGTGTGCGGCTGGATTCTGGACCGCTGAACGATCTGTCGCCTCTGCATGCTGGGCCGGCTGCTGCTCACAGGAAGCCATTAGGAATGTATGCCTGGGTGGCTGAAGAGTGACACAGCTCATTTATGTGTGGTTTGTGTTGTGAGTGAGTGTGTCTGTGTGTGTGTGTCTGTGTGACTAAAGGTTGACACAGCTCATTTATGTGTGTACGTGTGTGTGTGTGTGTGTGATGTCGGTAATCATTTCTCTTTTTTTTTCATATTGGACCTGTTAGACTGCTCAGGCCAATTTTTGTGTTTTTCAGCAAGTCTGTCAGAAAGGGCATTTTAAAGCTGCTGAATGATTGTGACACAGTATTCCACACACAATGACCCCATGGATGTAATTTAAAGTCACTGTAAACTAAACTATATAGAAGGAATGCTGAACCCACCTAGCATTTATCTTAGCCTCAGAGATGCAGAGGCTGCTTACTTTGCTGGTAAAAAAAATGACATAAGTTAGTTCATCAGGACTACAATTTGTGTTTTATAAATGTACATATAACGATGAAAAGTGGAAAACTACATGTTCAAAACATAGCTCTGAATAATACTACATAAAGATAAATCAAATGTTTTTTTAACCTATCCAATGTGCTAGATAGTAAAGAATATTTGTTTAACCCAGCCAATGTGTTAAATAATGAACAGCAGTTCCACTGATGGTTATCTGAAAATTGTCTAGAGACCTAGTAGTACATAAGAGTGACAAGGTAAGAAGCACTTTGGTATTAAGTGTATTTGCTCACACATACCTCACACATACCTAACCCATACCTAACACTATGAAGCACTAATGTTCAACTACCTGGGGTTGACACAAGCTGACTGTGGGTTTACTCAATGTATCGCTGACTATTTGGCCTTAAGTGGTTCTTCAGCTTGTACAAATAAGTTTGAGGCCGGTAATATCTCTCAGCCTCTCCTTCCTGAGTGTCCGCTAAGCCGACCGGACTCCTGAGCCCTCTGTCTTTCTCCTCCAGCTAAAGAAGGGGCCTGGGCCCTCAAAACAAAGGGGACGCCACTGACAGCCTGATGTCGAGGATCGTCAGGATCTTCCTGACATGTTTGTTTTTCAATCGTAAAAAATAAACATGGCCCCGAGGGCCCCTTGTTTGTCCGGACACAACACAAGCGCAGCCGTGAGCCTCTCTCTCTCTCACCCATGGACAGCTGCCGTTGTTTGGCTCTTCGCTCTGTGGAGCTCTGTGAAGGAGAACCAGGGTGGTCTTAGGGGCCAGAGCCCCTCTCTAGCCTGACATCCCATCTTTTTTTGGGGGGGGAGAGGCCTTAAGATTAAGGGCTCCTGCTGAGTCGATGGAAAAGGGAGGCCCACATGGGATTTCTGGAAAATTCTATGGCCAGAGCTCAACAATGGACGACACAAGAAGACTGGGAGGATTCTTTGCCTCATTCTTTTTTTTTCCTCATCTGGTCTTGAGAATGGCTTTCCATACCTTAAACCCCCTGAACTAAGTGCAGTGGTGTAGAAACGAAGCCCCACTCCCTTAATGCAGATATAATGGAGCCCATTTGTCAACCAATCAAATATCTTGGTGTACATGTAGTCCCTGAGTGCATGAGGAATGGCCAAACATGAATTTTATGTCTGATTCATCAAATGTCTGGAAATACCAGGACAGAACATAAATATAAGAGCACATTGATTAATTACACGGGGACGCACAGGCTCTTTTCAAGCCTGCGTTACAAATTGCAATTTTTGTAACCCCGTTGCCCTCATAGCTCCACATTGGGCCTGGGGTGTTTTAATATAAATGCAGTGTCAGTGATGAATAGGTCTAGTCCATGCCAAACAGACTACAGTGACGGAAATATTAGCAAGAAGCCGACGGCCAGGCACAGGTTATTACCGAACAGAAGCCTGTGACTGTTTTGTGTCGCATGTGTGTCTGTGTGTGCTTGAATCAGTCTGTGTGATTGTGATCCACATTTATTTTGGGATTAAATATTAATTACAGATTGTCAGTCTGGAGATGAGATCATCCCTTTTCCACAGGCATATTGCTTAAGCTCTGAAGATAACATGAATTATTAATTATGAATTATCCCCAAGTTAAGTTCACTCACCAGAGACTGACTAAGGATCAGTTCCTGAGATCTTTTCGTTTGGCAACTGGTCACAGGACTGTGATAGCAATAAGCAATGTGTGTATTTTTAATAACCAGCCTCTTCATTTGTCCATTTCTCCAGCCTGCCAGCAAGTCCCTGTCCTCCCTGCCTCTCCCATTATGGTGGATTGACTGTGCAAGAGGGACGTGAGAGGGCCCAGGAGACAGGGAAAGGAAGCCCTAGAGCGCCTGTCTGTCTCTGGCATGGACGAGAGCCGTACGTACGTCCTCCTCCATCGGCTGCTGTCAGGTGAGAAGATAGCGGATCACTCTCGCAGCCCTCCCCTTCAACCCCTTCCACCCCTGACCCCAACCCACTCCAAACACCCCCTGTGCATCCCGACCCTTGACCCCTTCTCTCCACAGTGCTGTCCTTCCGTTGTCAGGTGAGCAAACACCTCTTTTGCACTGTTGACTTAATCTAAGATGGGGGGAAAACAAACCCGCCTGTCTCTCCCCACCACTTCCCTCCTCCGCGTTAACTTTGGAAAGCTCCTGCCGTGGGGGGGTTCAGTGACGGATGAGTCCTGCCTTTTTCACCCCCTTACACCCCCATCTCCCAGCACACACACACACACACACCATACACACACCTTATCCCCTGGCTCTGTATCTGAACCTGCCTCTCACTGATGGAGTGAACTCGACCGATCCAAAACTTATTGAGGAGAGTCTGAATTGCATGCTAGGTAGAGTCCCAGGAGCTAAGGCACATTATCTTGCAGCTGTAAATTTAAGATAACACCTATGTTGAAATCTATGAGGTTTATAGGGCTGCGTGCTCAACTGGGAGAGTCCGAAGTGCATACAGGGTATAATCCCTAGAGCTAAAACACATTATCCCGTGGCTCTAAATTTAAGATAACACTCACACTGAAATCTTTGTTGAGAGGGCCATGCCAAAACATTCCTGGCCTGTGGGTCTGGTGTGGTTTTGAGCCCAGAGGAATGGCAATGAGGACTGCAGTGATGGAAGAGACTGGTAGGATCCAGCCAGATTGCGGGTCTCTCTCTCTCTCAGTGTGAGTGACGGGAGAACATCAGCAAGATATTGCCTGATCAACAGGAAGTACACATTTGCATGGTTGTCATGGCAATAGGGGCCAAAAGCAAAGAGGCTGTGCTCTCTGCTTTCGTTCCAAAAAAAGACACATTTGATACAGATTACTCTGCAGCATTACTACAGAATCAAGTAGAAAAGAAGAAAAAAACTCACCCTAACTGACCTCTGTTTCTTATATTCAATGTTACCATTACTTAGTGTAAGGAGCAGAATTACTTTACAGAGATCAAGATACCACATTATTATGAATACTTCACCCTACCTGTGAAGGCACGGGGATGGCAAAAAAAAACAAAAACAAAAACAAAACTTCCAGTAAAGCAATTCCCATGTGTTCAGATGTTTCTTCTTCATGGGAAGTCCCATGAGCCACATTTTTGCCAAAAGAAATGCGTGTCATGGAAACATTCTACCAACGGGCACAGCCAAGGTCATCCTTGGCCACTATTTTCGGCAATCTTAATCATTCCTGTCCTGTCCCAGCACCCAAGGGGGGAATGATTAGTGCGCATTACAACTTGTTGTAGTTGATGGGAAACTGTGCCTCTTCCAAGAGTGGGAGTTTTGAAGCAGCTTTGAAAATCAGACTTTTTGTTTTGGGACTAAACATTAATAAAAAAAAGAAACATTTTAAATCAAGATAGATGTCGTCTCCTGTCCTCCAAAACACCTTGCAATCTTTCAGCATCAAATCCGTGCGCTTTCCCATGTAATTGCATTTTCTCTGCCAACATTCAGAAAATTGCTTTTATGCACCCTTAGGAGAGAGGCTTTTTAGATTTCTAGGTTAGATTCAAAAATGTGTTCTCTCTCGTGGAGTAATTCGGGGAGTGAATCAGCCACGGCTGATTAAAGATTTGTGTGACAGAGAGAACTAGTCTGAGGGGGGAGGCTAATTCCACTAGATGCCAAAGCAGCTGTCTTTTAAAAAAGACACCTCAGAGACATGTGGAGTTAAATGGTATAGCCTTCAACTGTGACTTTTTTTCCCGGTGCACTCTCAATTGACTTCAAATGGGCCTGCTTTAGGACTGCAAAACAGCATGTAATGACTCCAATAACTCTGCGCCCAGGTAGCCTGGTCTCAAGGCCCCTGTATTTGTTTGTCCTCTCCGCTGCAAATGAGACGTGGGATTGATTTTTCAAATGGCCAGGCTAAGTGAGTGATTCGATGTTCTAAAGAAGCTCAGGCCATCTTGCTGGGTTTTCTTTTCTGGGTTGGGGTGGGGTAGAGAGGGAAATGGTGCTATCCTTCCCCATTGGGGTTGCACATTGTTGCACACCATTCAGCCGTCCACTCCACCATCTGTGTACCCTATTCATGGCCATGGAGGATAGGGGAGCGTAGAGTGTGAGGGGCCGCTCCGCTCCTCTACTGGACAATACCACAGCTGTATGACCCCTTGGTCGTGGAAGAAAGAGCCCAGCCGGAGCCTGCTGTGTCCAGCCACCCCTGATCTCTGATTGCCCCTCGTCGCCCTCTCCATCCTGCACGTGTGTGTGTGTGTGTGTGTGTGCGCGCGCGAGTGTATGAGAGAGAGAAAGACAGAAAGAGAATGTGTGTGTGTGTGTGTGTGTTTTGTGTTTATGTCTATTGGTTTGTCTGAGGGAGAAAGGTTACGGCAAGTGATAGGTTTCACATTCAAAGCAATACAAGAAGGTTGAACTCTCTTAAGTGGATATTGAAAGTATGCTTTAGAGACCAGGTATATCCCATCCCATTGATTGGCAATACACAATAGCCTGCCAGTGTGGAATCCAACCCATTCTTGGATAATTACCTGTTTAAGGCTTGCTTAACCCATCAGAGATAATTGCCTCGGTGGTGAGATTGGAGCTAGTCTTCACTTTCTCATACTGAATACCAATGCCCACATCTGCCAGTAATACGAGAACAACTACCCGCTTCATGTGGTCAAAAATGTTCGGAGTGATTTGTAGTTTGTGTAAAGGGGGTTGTGATGTGGGGGTTAGGACTGAGATGGGGATAGAGATGAGTGGCGTGTATGTGGGTGCGTGTATGTGTGTGTGTGTGGGTGCGTGTATGTATGTGTGTGTGTGCACGTGTGTGTGCCAGAGCCGTCCATTCCTTCTTTCTGTGTTTTAAATAGACTTTCATGTGTCTAATCGCATCATATTTATCACAGGGATTTACTGTGTGGCCCCCATCTGGGATTAATTTTTGATTGACTTGAGGGGGAAGCAGATCTCTAGTCTCATTAGCGTCGCCCCGTGTGATGACTGCGCTCATGCTATGCTGTCAGGATTCTGTAACAAATTACTGACGGGGAATAAGGAGGGAGCGATTGCCATTTGAGCAAATGTACACCTATTATGTCCATGACTGGCCAATGGCACGATCAACCGTGATCTGGAGCCATTTTGCTGTTAGCAGTTTGGAACAGGAGCTCAAAACTGCAGGTATAATCTTTAATTATTATGAGTTATTACGCCTGTGTGTGTATTCTCGGGTGTCCGTTTGTTGGGGAATTTAAAATCTCCCGTCGAGAGCAAAAGGGGGCTAGAGAGGGGGGGGGGAGGGTTGAGGAATCTGCTCCATCAGTTTTCGACTGTATTTGTTTCTCTGGACAGGAGCCCGGTGAAATATGACTGCCAAAATGGCTGCAGATCAACAGCTGTGCCACATGTCAGTCTCCATCAGCGTTAGCCTCCGCCAAGCGGGCCGGGCCCAGGCCCAGGCGCTCTGGCTTCATAACAGTTTTCAAGCTGCGTGGAAACCGATATTTCTGTTGAGCAACATTTCAAACACAAATAGAATCCTTGCGAAGCGTTTCATAATGCCCTGGCTTAGGCGAGTGACCACCGCGCCGCATGAAACACTACAGTTGAAAAGACTTTATTTCCCCCTACCGCTTTGTTCAGGTGTCTTAAAAAGTTGTAGCCCCCCCTCAACCTAACTGACTGCGTTTAACAGCCGTGGGGCATGTTCCACATGGCAAATGCCAGAGTATTGCACGCTTCCGCCATCATGTTTTCGGAGCTGCAAACAATTAGTTTGGTAAAAAGAAAAAAAAAAGGACGTATGGAGTGGAAAATAATCAGCGCACAAAGCGCACTCTCCACCTCACATCATGAAAAGCCACTGCCTTGAAGATAACACTTGCGTGGGAAAAAAAAACAGAACAAATCGTACGAGCACGTACGTGTGGGTTTATCTGGACCTTCCAATGGTGAGAGGAGAGATTCAAAGCGCTGCCATTAGGGGCTGGCCGGCGAGTCAATGCGCTGATGAGCTGCCGTCGTCTGTTTCCAATCTGGAGCCCCTTTGGCAGAGCGGCTGCATGGCCGCTGTTTCTCCGAGATCATATCGCCTCGGCGTGCCTTCTTTAATGTTCAAGAAATCTGCGCCCCTTGTGCAATGCCTCATGCTTTTTAGCCAAAAGGGGGGGATGGGATGGGGAGGGGATGGGGAGGGTAATAGGACCACACCAGAGCTTTGATAAAAAAAAGCCTTCGCTGCTACGTCTGTGAGTAAATGCATGGGATGAGAGGAGAGGAAAAGAGAGGAGGATGCGAGAAGAACAGAGGAGCAGGCAGAAGGATAAGGGGTGCAGAGAGGAAGAAAGAAGATTGGAATAATAAAAGGAGTGAAGGAGAAAAGGAGAGAGGGAGGGGGGAAGTCATGAATGACTGGGGTCAGTGAAGTCTGGTTTGGTGAGTAGCCTAACAGGGTGGAGATTGGGGAAGGAGGGAGTATGTTCTCTGAGGAGAGGTCGTGACCCCCTAAAATGAGGACATGGTCCCCCCTCTCATCTTTGACACAGAGCGGCACCGCCTCGTCCCATGGGCTGGGGAGAGCAGTAAGGACATCTTCCTTGTCAACCCGGCAACTAATGAGAAGAGCATTACGAGAGTGCTGTCTGAGCAGTGTTTTGCCTTAGACTGTGAAATGCAGCAGACCTTCCTGTGCAATGACCTTACACTTTAACATTTGTACCTACGGACCTCACACATTAATAAAGACTGCCCGAAAGGACCCCAAAATAAAATTAAACAAATCAAACTTTTGCTCAGCCCTGTAAGTCTCTCAGGCACATACACAGTAAGGACACTGGCTGTATTTTATAGTAGCTACAGGTGTTAACCTCATGACCAGTCATTGGCAAGCTACGAAAAACCCCAAAATAAACCATGTCCTCACTATTTTTTTTGGATGAATCTGTCACCAAGGACAGCCGATGTACAGAACCTCAGTTATTTAGATAGAGTTTTATTAGGACAATTCTTGGCTCACAGCTACTCTCCTGACAGAATAATTAGAGTAAAATCAAACCTGTCAATTTAAATGAAAAACACCTCAACTCTGAACTTACGATGAAGTGGGGGGGGGGGGGGGGGGTAAAAATTCACAGTGTAGTTCTGGGATTTGTTGTTTTTGGACGAGAAAGGAGCTAGAGGTGATGTCATGGAGGAGGTTTCAGTGAGTCTACCGCCCACCCCTTGTTCCTTGTCATTCACACAAATGCATCTCGACCTACGTTCACCTCCTTCTTCACCAACACCTCCTCCTGCTCCTCCACCACCTCCTCCTCCTCCACCACACACATGGGGGTCAGGGCTCTGCTGCTCGCCCCTCTCTGGTTCCCCTCGCCCTAGGGTAAATCCCACGCGATTGCCCTCAGAGGCCAGACGAACGTGCCCGGCCCAGGAGGCCCTCGCCTGGCACGCCATCAGAGATGCCCACCGCCCTCCACAACCCCCCCACCCCCAAAACCCAACACCCTTCAGCTGCCCCACGGCCTGGCACTAGAAGGGGCCCCGTGAGAGACTATCCCCCATCCAAGAGGCCCTCATAGTGGGCATGATGGAGCAAAGAGATCCCCTTACTCCCCCATATCCCCACCACCGCAAACCCCTTTACCCTCCCACCAATCACGTCTCTACCCAACCACCCCAGTTGGGGACCGGTGGGGGGCGGGGGACCATGGTGACAACCCTTGACGCAAACTATGCTCTCGACAAACACCCAGCTGCATTGGAGGAGGCCTGAATATAGTTGTTGGCGACGCCTGGGGAAAAGGCAGAGCCTGTATTGGGCTTTGTTTGACAAGGCGTCCATTGACCATTCATTGGGGTCCTGCCAGGGCTGCAGCCACACAATGAGGGGGAGAGTAAACTTTATTTGGTCATCGTTGACCATGTCTTTCTTTTTACTCGAACAGGCCGGGAACTCGCCGAGAATGCGTAATGCACAGGCTAAACTGCCAGATAATAATATAGGTTTAGCGTGAAAAAGGGAGGGGGGATTTTTAGATCCTCATGTACGTGTTTTGCAGAGTCAAAAGAGAGGTTATTAACACTCCAAGTCTGACCCATAATACCGCCTTAAAACACACAATTAGTGATGGCTTAATGAAGATATATAGGAGTCTCACAGAAACCTCAGTGTTTGGCATAGCGCTTAGTCAGTAAAATGGGGTGAAATGAGGAGCAAAATCCTTCTTCTCTTAAATCTACTGGAGGGGGCCAGAGCTTCAAGGTCCTGCCTGCACTCTGTAGGGGGTCTCTCATGCCCCCGTGTCTGGATCCGAAAGACCCCTGTGTTAAACTGATAACCTTCACACCAATAAAAATAACTGGGAGGCACTGGGGTGACCCAAACTGCCCAATTTCCCTTTGATAAAGAGGGAAAGGGTTTTCTAAAAGGGTCCCCACGTTTTAGATATACAGCTGCAGGCACATGTAGGATGTTGATTTAATGCTTTAAGCACTCGAATTAACTCAATAATTTTCAATCCTTTGTACATATTTAGATAGATCCAATATTTTGAGCACTCCTTAACATAGATAAACAAAGAAATCTTTTTTTGTCTCCCTACATAGTCCCTGAGGAGAAGGGGTAGTGACATATGGTAGTCTGTTTATTTGATTTCCTGGGCTCTGCACGAGTGGTTGTAGTCTCGTGCGAGTCACAACATCACTCCGCAGGTTGCTCCAAAAGCAGCGATGGGGGCTACGTGTTTGTTTTACTGTGTTCTTGCGCGCTCGCTGTCCAGCGATTGTACTCTTTATTTGTTCAAAAGCAACGGGGACCAGCAGAGGGAAGCCTTTCATCCCCTGGAAATGTCCTCGCGGTCAGCCCCCCACCATAAAACCGTCTGCAGCAGTCCCACAGACACAAAGGCACAGGGTTAACACAATCAACCAGAGACTTGTGCTGTGCTTTGAAAGACCAAAAAAACAACCCTTTAGAGTGCTCTCTGTGAAAGCAGAGACAAATGCATGGGAGCTAATGGGATTTTTTAGATCATTCTATGTAGTAGTTTGTGTGTGGTTAGGTTAGAGTGGTAGAACACACCTGCTCGTTAGGTATGCATATGGATGAGGTTATAATTGGAACATTGTGCCCCGTGATTGCCCCTTTCCACTTCACATGTTGCCCACTTGGATGTGTTTATTGTTTCATGTCCGTTTGTGATTTCATTTCTGTGTTAATGGTTTGCCGTGGAGTGGGCAAACCTCTATGATGTATTTGCATTTCATGTTATTTACGACATCTACATATAAATAATTCTCCTTAAACAACTCTGGATAAATAATTCTGCTTCTGTCTGTAGGCCATGGTATATGCTAAAACAACCAGTCTGTCATCACCTTAGTCAGAAGAAAACAGAAAGAGGAATTATTTTCCAAAGGATGGCAGAAAAGGTATACAATGTTTTTCCACTTAAAATATATGGAAATGACCGCAGACTTTGCTCATGGAAACAGACTGAAGGAAAATTCCAGCCTCAACATATAGCTGGTGATTCCCATTAACTCACGTGCAGACATGATAATGCGAAGCATTAATTAGAGTTAGATAACTATTCTCTACTTAAATTTAAGCATTGTGAGATGTAAGTTGGTACCAAACAAACAGTTGATCGGCACATTTATGATTTAGACAGACAGCCGACTTTCGAGGTTTGAGGTGAAACATTTTTTAATTTAATTTAACATTTAACAAAAGGAATTCATAGTATTGACATAAACTCCTCAATGTCTTAGCACTAATTACTGTAGGTGTTTCCTGAGTGTGGTGTCGTGTGGTAAGTGGGAAACCAGTCATGCTGGTGCGTTTGATGGGGTCGGGGCTGACGGATAGGACAGCAGTGGATAGGGCAACACAGGGGTCCCTTCCCCTGAAGAGCGGCTGGAGAAATCGTTGGCTCTGTCTGTAACGATGTCGGGAACCTCTGTCTTGACCCTGTTAGTAGGAGTGCTGAACAAACTTTTTCTTTTTCTTTTGTTTGTTTTTGGTATTGTTTATTTAGCCTAAAAAAAAACAACTCCAGTACCACCAAATTATTCTTTACCCATGTCTGTTTATGATCAAAATTCTTAGTGCTGTGCTGTCAAATCCAGTTGAAGCTCTGGGGATTTTAAAGCCAAAAAAATGGTTCAATACTTTGCCATAACTTGATTAGCCTCAAGTTAATATAATAATAGGTAAAACATTTTTTAGGGATCCAGTGTGATCCGCAAGTGTACTGAATTTATTTAGTCATTTTGACAGATCGAAAAAAGTAAATATAAAATATTATTATTTGATGGTTTCCATTTGCCACATTTCATTTAAAATATAAATATAAAATATTTTGTATTTTGACGGTTTGGTGTCTTCACATGTCTGCGGTCCAACCAGAGCAGTATGTTTTTTATTCTGTTTATTTTGTTTTACAGTTGGACAGAATCCTGCGCTACGTCAAAAAAATGTGTCTTTGTGGCTTGTGGCAAAACCATAGGGGATAAAAGGGCCAATTAGGCTTAGCCGCATAGCTCAGTTCATAGGCCCCGTCCAATTCCTGGCAAAAATGTGAGAACAAAGGGTGCGCGGTGAGGTCTGGCTGAAACCTTATACCGTGACATGAAACGTTGCCCCCCGGCCCTTGTGGGGAGGATACGAGTGGCAGCGTTGTCACCCAGGTCAAGAGGACCGCAGAAAAGGACTTTCAGCAACAAGTCCACTCCATCACCCCCGACACCCCCCCCCCCCCCCCCCCCCTCCTCCTTCTTCTCTTTCTCCTCTAAGCCCTTAAGGAATGGGTCTGGGGAGGAGGACACACTGCCAGATTTACTGCATGGACACTAAGGTCTGACCTGACAATGTTAAGTCCTATTCCAGACCACAGAAGGACACCGAACCTGTTGACCAAACATGTTGGGGCAGGGGGGTAAAAAAAGAAAGAAAAGCACAGTTGAGAATAAGTACCAGAATGTCAATTTTTAAAATTGAATCCAGCCATGCCAAACAATTTATGGAGACTGCGAGAGCATGTGTAATCATGTATCCTTGAGAGCGGCAAGCTGAAACATATGTAATGATGACTCCTAGAGAGCCTCAAAAAAAAACAAAAACAAAAAATGACTAAAATCTGTAAAATGCAATGCACTTCACACGCACAAACACTCATTTTCTCTCACATTAAATCAGTCATGCGTTTGAACCAAATTTAAAAGCCGTCACGCCCTTCCTTTTGCAAAACATTTTTAAAAATCCCCAAATTGCCTCTCCTTCTAGTGACGTAAACTCTCAGGGCGCCTGTTACGCGCAGGCACTCGTAAGTTTTAACACCTTTGGCTAAATTGCCCTGCTGTTTGTGATTTTGCAGTTGATGGGGATCAGGCCTTTTGAGGCTTTATGGGCTGCTAAAGAGTCCTGTGCTCCTCCAGCTCGGTGGGTCTGAGGTGCGGTGGTGCTGTGGTGTGGTGCTGGGCAATGTGGCGCGGCGTGGTGCTGTGCGGTGCTCGTTAAACATAGACACCACCGAGACTCCCCAACCAACCCAACGCACCCGCAGTGTGGCACTGTTTTATAGTAGTCACCTCTGTGTCTGTCACTCTGTCTGCCTTCCTGTCTGTACGTATGTCTCGTCTCTGGTGGCATTCCTAATGTTTTTCTGCATTTTTTCCCCTCTTCTCTTACTTTCTCTAATTCTCTTTCTGTGTGTGTCATTCTGTTTTAGTGTCACACTCACTCCCTATCTCTCCATCGCTCTGTCTGTCTGGTTTTTGATGTCTTTTCTTAATCTTTCTCTGCATTTTTATCTGTTCTCATGCTCTCTCTAATACTCTTTGTGTGTCTTTCTGTGTTTGTTATTCTCTCTGTAAGTGTCAAACTCATCTCATTATCTGTCTGTTATCTTCTCCCTCCATTTGTCTCCCACTCTGACTGCGAGCCTCTTTAGCATTCTAGGTGTGTGCTTCCCTATCGTTACCTCCCCCTCTCTTTTCCTTCTTTCTCTGTCTGTCTGTCTATCTATCTATCTATCTATCTATCGTGTATGCAATATGTTATACTTTCTACATGTACACAGCACGTGCACTTGCATTGTGCATATACAATGTATCTGTTTCTCTTGTCTATCTGTGTTAAAAAAAAAAAACAAATATAAATTTAGCCCCCAAAAAAATCAAACATCTGTGTTATGTTAAATGTGTCCAAAGGTTCCTCTTTTACCAGTCCCTCTTGGTGCCAGATTAAATTGGACGTCCTCACGGAAAGTTCCCGTGTCAAAGAGGACGGCTAATTGTTTGGGAAAGTGCACTGAAAAGGACCAAACGTTCTCCGCCTGACGGGACGGTTGGCCTGATTCCCTCACCTGTTCACGATGTTGATTATTTCATTACAGAGATGTACAGACAGAGACAGAGAGAGAGAGAGAGCGGGAGAGGGAGATAGTGGGAGGCAGACGAGGGTTTGGTTTCCTTTTTGTGTACATCAGCTGTACAATACAGCTCCTTCTGCTTCTCCTTCTTCTTGCCAGCAAATACTCTGCAGGGAACATGGCTTGCGCATTAGATTTTGTGACAAGGGAAGCAAAAAAAAAATCTGAAGCTTTTTGTGTGTGGCAACGGGCAATTAGATCAGAACACGGGCAGACGGAACGAAGGCAACGAGGGATGAAGGGATGAAGGGCTGAGTAAAAGAAAAAGAAAGGACGGCGTACATCTGCTCCACGTCAAGTCGGAGAATGGAAAGAGAGGAGACCCGGGGGAAAAGAAAAGGGAGTGTGGGGGTCTGTGGTGTTGCAGTGGCAGGGGGTGGGGGGCGGGCGGTGGAGGAGTACGGAGAGCAGGAAGATAGAAAGCAGTGGCAGATAATTGAAAGTCAACAGACCACAACAGAGCGGATAAACAATAACAAGTCGTTTGGCTAGAGCGCAACAATATTGAGCCGAACAGCAGGAGTGCTTGGTGTGGTGGTGGGGTTGGGGAAGAAACAGACATGGACAGGAGAGAGACGGAGAGAGAGCAGATGAGGGAGAACAGATGAGGGAAAGAACAGATGAGGGTTAGGGAGAGTGAACGAGGGACAGACATTAGGGACAGAGAGACAGAGAGAGTCACTTGAGACAGAAAAGAAAGAGTGCAGGAGCACTGATAGAGTTTGAACAGAGAACCAGAAGGAAGGTGAAGTTTGGGGAGAAAAAGTGATAGAGAGGGGGAGAGAGGGGTAATCAGGGAAAAAGAGGGAACACAGAAGAAAGGGTTAGAGTAAGTGACAGAAAGAGAGAGAGTAAGAGAGAGAAGAAGAGAAAGAGGGGGAGCAAGGGAAAAGAGGGAAAGCTGGGAAAAGAGAGTAAGAGCGAGTGACAGAGAGAGTGAGAAAGTGAGAAAGACATGCTGCATTCTGGTGACTCAGGGTCCAACCTACCCACACCCCTCCCCTCCCTTGCCCTCCTCCACTCCCCTCCTCCACTCCTCCCTTTCTCCCCCTCCACCCCTTTCCTCCTCCTCCTCCTTTCCTGAGAAAGTGGGAGTCACTCCCGCCAGCTCTCCTCACATTTAACACTCTGCAGTGGTCCACTGTGCCTCAGTGTGCCCTGGAATCTACCCGCACGCAACACACAACCTCCAGCCTCTCTCCCTCTCCCACTCTCTCACTCTCTCTCTGCCTCTCTGTCACACACACTCGGGAGTTTTAGTCAGAGACAAACACTCTGTCACGCTGACACACAAACACCCTCGCTCATCATGGATGTCAAAGTCCTGGCGGCGATCGTCCTGTTGACAGTGGCCGTGCACACGCCAAGCTCCGCCGGTAAGTCTTGGAAGTTTTTTTTTTGTCTTTTTGAAAGCTTTTGATGTGGCTGGCATAGGGGGGAAATCGCGGGTGGTAGTTGATTCCCGCGGATGTTGCTCTCTCTTGCTCTCTCTCTCTGTGCGCTGTGTCTGTGCTGTCTTCTGTCTGCACTGTGTCACCGGTGACTTCAGGGAGGAAATCATCTGCCGGGTTTTCCACTAAATTCCAAAAAGCTCAGGGACGTATTAGGTAAGAGGTTATGTCCTCTTTTGTAAATTTAGTAGAACATGCTAATGCCATGGAACTGTTCCAGGGCAGCTGCAGACAGCAAAACAACACAAAAAAGCCATGTTGTGCATTAGGGAGAACTTTTTGAAGCAAATCTGTTTGGTATTTATTTTTTGATGTAATGAGCTGATTTTGGAGGGGGGTTGGATGCGGCTTGGTTTTCATCTGTAGGTCCGTAGTGGTATTTCCATATATGCTTGTATGCACAGTCTGTAAATAAGGTTAGATGATGGTGAGTGCACAGAGTTTTAGATGTGTTGCTTTGTTTATGCTTTATGGTGATTAGGCACAAGGGACTGATGTGAATTCAGTCTGCCACTTGGATTAAATCTTTAAAACTGTTTTTTCCCTTTTTTACTTTAAGTATCAACAATAGAGCATGTTTTCGTGTAATTGTTGTCATTTGGTGTCTGCTTTAGGAATGTAAAATTGTGAACATGTCAGGCTAATGTTTTTAGTTTTAACACTGAGGAATAAAATTTAGCTGGACATGTCTCCACAAGCTCGATAGTTTGACATTTGGTGAAAGAAACCTAGCAGTGCATTAAACCCTAAGCCTGTGGGAGGTGTCGCCATAAGCCCAAAGAGTTTGTTGTGTTATGCAAAAGCCCGTGTTGTTGTTTCAGTCACCAAGTGTTCCCTATTGTCCTCTTTAATGTGTGGGCCGTTTACCTTGTGGCACTCACTTTCTTTCAATTAGGCCCTAATTGCGTGGGGATAAACAAAAGGAGGTGCGATGCTCACTTTTGGCAGACTCCAATCTCCCGGAGTTCCCCCGATCATCTGGGCTTTTACATGTTAATGGGGGCAGATTATGTGATAAAACTGTTTATTTAGATGCCCCGAGATGTGCACTTCCTTAAGCACTTCAGAAAATTCTAACAATCTTTACGCATACCAACTGGCTATGGATGAGATTATCTTATTTAGAGTTAACACACTGTTTAGATACTGTGCAAATGAAACCGTTCTGGGGTTTTCAGTAACAGTGGATGTAGATGGGCCATTTACACTAGACCTGAGGTTTCTGGCAACATGTTTACCTTAGCATCATGTAGGACAAAAGAAAAGGGGGAAAAAATCTAAAACAAGTAAGGCAAATGTGGTTTATCACTGAGAAGACCTCTTCAGTGCTCTATGGTAAATGAAGGTGTCAATGTTGGTACCAGGACAACGTACGCTTCCTAATGAAAGAATGTCCTTCAGCTGCTTGGTGCAAAAGCGCCTGTCCGAGTTTGCAACTTGAGAGGATACTCTTCAGGAAAAGGGAGGAAGGGAAAGAGATAGGAAAATGCCTGATGCAGCCTTGCTTTAAGTGTCCTTCAGGAAAGAAAGGTTGCTTTCAGCACATTGAGAATGAAAAAAGGCCATGTAAGCAAGGCATGTAAGAGAGGGAAGAGTGACCACAGTGTTGTGGCTAATCTCTTTTTAATGATCTCTCATGAGAAATCAACCAACCTATCAACCAACCAAATTAACCAAGCCCAAGTCAAATCTTTTAATATACATGTAATCTATCGCCTGTATAGAGCCTATTATATCATGTGATGCTTCAGCTTTGTGATGTTTTATTTATTGCTAAAAGAATAAAATGTAATAGGTAGCTGATTAGATAATGAATTATTGTTGCGCTAAATAGACTTTATCAGAAATCGGTGTCTACTTCTGAAACATTTTTATTCACAGCATGTACTGAGATTTAATTTTTTTTCCTCTCTCTCCCTCTTCACCTTCTCTTTTCTGCCCTATTTTCCTCTATTTCATCTCTCCATTCACCCTCCCCCTGTCTCTGTGTCTCTCTGTCTCTTAATGTCTATCCATTTTTCCTTTGTCTTTTTCTTCATATCTATTCATTTCTTTCTCCCTCCCTCCCTCTCTCCCTCCCTCTCTCCCTCCCTCTCTCTCTCCCTCTCAGCTAAGCCCATCAGTCTGGTGGAGCGCTGTTGGTGTCGTTCCACGATGAACACCGTTCCGCAGCGCAGCATCCGCGAGATCAAGTTCCTCCACACGCCCAACTGTCCCTTCCAAGTCATGTAAGTCGGGAGCACCCCTCACCACATCGCCACATCACATTGCACCACACTGCATCTGCACCCCATACCCACTGCACACACGTCTGCGCCCACACCACTGTCACGCCTCATTACGCCAGCACCAGATCTCTGTGGTATATAGGGATGCATGTCGTGTAAACTGTCCCCAAGGGCAACTGATATATGGGGGAGATTAACATGTGTCTGTAGGGGCCTGAAGGGTAGGAGGCATTGTACCTGTTTACTTGGGTGAGGGGGTAACGGGTGTGTGTGTGTGTGTGTATGTGTGCGTGTGTGTGTTGGGGGGGTGATTGTTCAGATAAGGCTTGAAAAGGGTGATGCCACATGTTTGTGGTTCTTGGCTGGAGCTGATGGAAATGATGGATTCCAAACAAACAGTTTAAACTGATGCAAAAACACAAGCTGATTAGGAAAAGAAGACAGGAAATGGAGGGGAAAATAGAGAGAAAAGGCAGAAGGAGAGAGAGATGGAGAGAAAGAAAGATAAATTAGAATATTTTTTGTTGTCGGTAGGAAACTCTAATTGCCCAGGGGGTCAAAGCGATTACCTGTATATTTCTGGATCCTTTCCACCTCTCCTTGTCTTATCAAACCACATCTGGCACAGCCTATGCCGTCTGGAAGGCATTAAATGGGCCATTTGTGGGTGATTCTGAAACAGAGCTGTGAAAGTCAGGGAAAGAGGGTCGGAGGGGTCAAGAAGCCAATTAAAGACCCAGGCTGCCATGGGTTATGGCAAGACACAAGGTCAGCTGCTCCCAACTTGGCAAGACAGACCAGATTCTGTCTTCTCTTTGAAAAAGAGAGGGACAGACAGAGAGAGGGGAATGGAGCGAGAGAGAGGGATGGAGAGAGGGAGGGAGAGAGAGAGAGAAAGAGAGAGAAGCCCTGCGGGAAACAGCAGGAGTCCAGGACCCTGAGCCACCCCTCTCTTTCACCCTGACCGGGATATCTCTCCACGGAGTCCACGGATGAAAGATAGCTGGCGGCGACACCACTCACCACCCTTCACCATCACCCTGCTCTACCCAGACCACCCCCCACCCTCACCTCCACCCCCAGCGTTCCCATTCACACCCCCCACCCCCTGCGGCTCACTCCGTCACCTCCACCACCAAAACAAACTGACCCCTTTCCTGTCGAGAGGTGCTCTCCCTCCGTTTGCCGTTGGCATTTACCCGTGAAGTAATTACTACCTGCTGGCTACCACCCAGACCACCACAGCCAACGCTGGCCAAGTCAATTAGACTGGTGTTTGGGCGAGACAGATAAAACTTGAGAAGGGGGGGTGAGTGGGTGGGGGGTGGCAAGGAAAGGAGAGAGGTGGCGGGGATTGGGAGGGGGGGGGTTGTGAACACATCAAAACAAAACATTAACTTAGCCATGGAGAAAAAGGAAGAAAAAAAATCTTCCAAATCCCCAACCAGATTAGCTGTCCAAATAAGCTGAAAAAAAAAAAAAAAAAGCGCATCATCCCCCCCTTGCTATCCAACAAAGAAAATAAGCAAAGAGAAAAAAACCCCACATGCAAACAAAAGATCGGCTTACGATTTGATATTTGACTTAGAGATTTATGGGCAGATTTGCCTGGATAAGGAGGCTGATTGCTTCCCTGGCTGCCTCCTTTCATCTTGAGGACCATTTGGCCATGGTGAGGCTCCGACAGCATAAAGACAGAGAAGAGAGAGAAGGGAGGAGGGAGGTGCAGGGGGGGGGGGGGGGGGGGGGCATGTCATTTGGCCTCTGAGGAGAAATGGATGTGTTTCATTTTACACTCCTGGGGTGGCCGCCAGCCCCACCGTGTGTCCGTCCCTCATGCTAAAATCAAGAGGGGCTTTTGCGGGGGCTTTTGTGGGTTTGGAGTCAGATGTATGTGTATGATGCGTATAACCGGCGGCGTAAGAGGGGGTTGGCTGCCTGTGTTGGCCCATGCTAACAGATGGCTACCAGGTCGAGAGGAGGCTGCCAGGATAAGTTGGTCCTCGGGGCCAAACGGATGATGAACTGATTTTTCGGCCGACATGGCAGGAGATGTGTAGTGGGTTTAGAGAAACATGCCTTTCTTTTCCTCATGGCAACCACAAATATACCCCAAAATACATATAACAAAGTATATGGAAATCTGATCTGATCTGATATGACAACTGAGTCTAAACAATTGATTCACTATTAAATTAATATTTTTGCTTATTTACAGAAGTATGCAAGATGCATGTAATTGGATATACTATGTATCATATAGATTTCCCTTAAAACAATTTTCCTTTATATACATCAAATTAAAATAGCTTTGGAAATGCATGCATTCGATACAGTGAAGACAGCATGGTGATAGGCAACTAGAATGAACAGCAGGCTATAACAATGGACAAGATCTGATAAGACCATGTGGCAGTGGTTATGGGCAAAAAATTGTTGCTTTCTCATTTTTCTCCCAAGAATGACATGAATGTTCAAAATCTCTCTGTCATTTGCTCTCTCTATCTCTCCACCTTTGCCTCACTCACTCACCCCATTCTCTTTTTCTCTGCAGTGCCAAGCTCAAGAATAGCGACCGTGAGGTCTGCATCAACCCAAAGACCAAATGGCTTCAACAGTATCTGAGGAATGCCATTAACAAGTAAGAGGAAAAAATCCTTCCCATTTGGACAAGTAAGAAAAGACGCAGGTAACAGAGAAACAAGGAATGAAATACAATCCTGTTTTCATGTGAATAATTCAAAGATTTTTTTCCAGTCAAAAGAATTTGAGTTTGTGGTTTGACAAAGCCTGGGATATAATATCACTTGCAAGACAGAACACTGGTATTTTTAACACATTAAAACAGGCCATGTGCATTTGCATAGGTATTTGAAGTTCCTTGTTTCTCTTCTCACTAAGCAAAAAGCACCCCCTTCTCCCAGGAGAAAAATATGCATTAATAAGTCAGCCTGGAACCGAGTCAAATCAATATCCGTTTATTCCTTTATGAAATATGCATTATACTCTATCTCAAAAAATGTCATAGATGGTATCATGTTCGTAGTTTGTTTTCTTTAATCAAAATTGCCGTTTCGCTGTATGCAGCACAGTTCATGATCATCTTATTCCATTGGGACTGGACACTGCAGCGAAGTTATTTTTCATTAGCAGCTGCAAACGCACAGTTCCTGCTGTAACTGGAAAAAAACGGCTGCCAATCGTGTTTTGCAGTCAGGCGAACAATTTAGCCAAAGCACGTTAATCGCCTTGCTTATGTCCATGCGTGGTGGATCAGACAGGGATTTTGATTATTTCCAGTGCGATTCAGATTACATTTTGGATAGATTACTTATTTTCTGGAATGGATTGATTAGGCTTCCCTTTTCGCGTCTCTTCCAACTGTGGCAGACAAAACATGTTCTAAATTGGGGTGAGGCGAGGTCATTTCGGGTAACTTTATTCTAAGGAATGTATTCCAGTTAAAAGCTTGGTTTTGGATAATTATTTAGTCGTCATAAAGCAGGCAAGGCATAGTGATAAAACAGCAGGCATCGGGGTGCTTCTTTACTGGACTGCACACTGTAAGTCATAAACACGTCGCTTTGAGTGCCTTGGTAAGCAGCTTAAACAAGTGGGGGCTGTTAAAGTGTAAACATTGCTTGTTAAAATTCACGTAGGGTCTGTTCGTCATTATCTCTAGCTAGCGTCTGCTGCCGCACTAAGTCGTGGTGAAAACGCAGGCTACAAGCCAGACTAAGTATCTGGAAATAAACAAGGCATGTCCTTGACAAGTCGCCACCCACGTGGTGCAACGTAGCCATAACATGAAGCGTGGACCGAACAATGAACAGTTTCTAATGAGACTAGAACAGGTTTTGCGCACGCGTGTGTGAGAAAACAAATGGCCTGATATATAGGCTGCTGAAGCTTGCCATGTATAAAATTTGCATTAATTTAACAGCCACAATTTCACCATTTTATGATTTGAAGGCATTGTTTAAAACAAATGCTCAATGTAAGTAAATCGCATAAAAATGGAGCAGGCAATTTCAATCAGTAATATGTAACCTAATAGACAACATAAACCAAAATGTACTTAATTGTCCTCGTTTCCTTTCTGGTTATAAACGAATGCATTCTGGTTTCACGGGGCTGTTTTCGGCTTTAATAACGTTGTTCATTATATAGTTGTGGTAATACCTATTCATATGTTGCCATCTCTTCTTTTTCAGGATAAAGAAGTCAAGGAAACGTTCGAATTAAAGTGTCTGCATGCAACTGGGCCTTCAAAAATAAAATGGAACTCACGCACTCCTCTCCTTCTCTCTGGACCGCTTGCACAAACAGCACTTCACCCTCTCAAGATTCACTCTACAAGCAAGTCACACCTATCTGTCTCTCTTCGTGTATGTTAGCAATGAAGAGTAATCACACAATTTTAAACCTGATATATCTGAATGAATGTGGGCGTTTGAATGTTTTAAGAGAAGTCCGTGTGTGAGAGTGAGTAAGTCAGTGAGTAAGTGGGTGAGTGAGTCAGTGAGTGAATGTGCATTTGTGCGTGCAAGCTAAGAAGACAACTATATGTTACAATTTTATTGTAAATCACAGTAACTTTAAGAGGTCATTGTTGACTCGTGTTGAGTGTTACGGGAGATTAGGAAGTTACCTTCCGAATTTACTTAAGCTGCTCAAGATTGATGGTGAGAAGGAGATGGTTTGGCATGAGGCGGTCCCACTTTGTGTGCGCAGAATAGGGGACTTGGAGCTCTGGATTTGACGCATGTCACCATCTCCGCAAGACGATAGAATTATAAATACAGCCGGCCAGGTTGTGTGATTTCTCGGTGCACTAGACTGCCGTAGAAGTCATATCGTCAGTTGACCACAACAAAGGCCTTTCGGAAACTGTCGTTGCTGATTGGAAACAGAGGTTAGGCTGAAAGCTTGTGCTTAAAAGCGCGAGGAAGTAACCAGCGCCAAGTGTAAATGCGCGCGCTGAGATTAATTGGATGCTCTTATTTCCGCCGCCCAGTGACTGAGGAGTGATTGCTGTGATCAGTATCGCTCTTTTCTGTTTCACCGAACCGCTATTCTTACAAGATATGGTTACACACACATACGTTCACGAGACCCACCGACTGGCAAACTGTGATTGTGATGAGGCGAGAACTGACAGTTGATATGACGATAGTTGAGGCGCTGTGGCGATGACTCGCCGACGAGGCTTCTCACAGGAATGAGAATGTAATGTAGGCTGTCGGAGTCGGGCCTTTTCCGCAGAAGCTTACACTTAAGTTAATGCACTGCCACATACCTGTTTCCATTCTTAGTTTTGGCTCGACGACATAAATTCTCGTTTGGACATTATAATATGATTATACACGATGTCCTTGTTGTCCCGTCTTCATCTTGAGCTGCTTAAGTCCCAGAAGAGTCAACCATGTAATTATTTTTGTATTTTTTCTTTTGCTGTATATATCCGAATGGGAACTTCTAAAACAATGACAACAGTTATGAAGGCATTTTAGACGTTTCCATATAAAATTATTATAAAACTACACTAAGGTATTTCAAGTTACTCTGGGTAAACTACTACACAGTCTTAAAATGTAAAATTGTACATCAACATTCAGGTTAGCAGAATTGGAACAGCTCTTCTCTGTCTTGTTATTTTTTAACAGACCTCCCTTCACATGGAATCTAGAAACTTTGTAGAAACACAAAAACTTGGTTGCCATGCTTTGTTGGTCTGATTGGTTTCTCTCGCAAGGGGTAAATCTGTTTCAGGGGGCTAAAGACCTGAAAATGCAAAGCAGGCCCAACATGCTGAATGCTGAATTTTTGGCCAAACAGCTCCATGCTAGTTGTAATGGCTGAATGAGATGATAAGTCCACTGAAGCCCTGGTCATTTCACAAAAACTCAGCTTGAGTACCCCCCAACCCCATCCCACACACACGCACGCACACACACACACTCTCCCCCTTCTTCCACTCCTCTGTGTTGCCAAGTTAAAATATGATGTGTGGATACAATACCTCGGAGCAAAATCAGGG
This sequence comes from Setipinna tenuifilis, assembly GCA_030347295.1. Classification (NCBI taxonomy): domain Eukaryota; kingdom Metazoa; phylum Chordata; class Actinopteri; order Clupeiformes; family Engraulidae; genus Setipinna; species Setipinna tenuifilis. The sequence continues at coordinate 9,428,300 of CM059281.1, forward strand.
AACAATATTGTTTAAGACATATGTCCTACATCTGCTTCTAATCAAGCCACTCCAATAAGCACTTGACTAATGTGTGTTTCTATTGTACTTCTCAGTTGCTGTGTGCATGCGTGTTGGCTTTTGTGTTATCCTTCATTCTAAAAATGTATTAAAAAAAAAACATGACATCCCATTAAAGCAACTAGCTTTGTGGAGACGGTGAGCCCAGAGCACCAAAGGTGTAGCCCTCACGCTACACACTCCCCCATAAAGAGGGAAAATTGGGCGAGGGTTGAGGAGGCTGTGTTATTGTAATGTGAAGTCAACATTTTTTTTCACTGCAGACTGTTTTTGAGGAACGCAAATAATTTATAGAACCTGGGGCATCTATTAGCCTGCCTGCCTTGTCGTATTTGGTGTTGTATCCATCCAGGAAAATCTGAGGTTCTTCGGATGTGTGACCAATCAAGTTAGCAGTTAAAATGCATGAATGGAAACACCGTTTTAAGTGCCTTCCTGTTTTTCTTTCTTTATTTGTAACACCAGTTTCGAGAGAGTACATTATGAATGAATTATGAGCATTAGGCTGTGAACTGATGGAAGAATTTGGAGACTTTACGTTTGGAAAATGTGTATTGTTAAGTAGATCCCAGCACACAGAACATTCCACTAATTTAGTAGAAAATAGTGTAAAACAGAACATCGTCTTGGACTAAACATGTCATGGTATGCTATTATATCCATTTGGGTGCTATTCTCCCCAAACAATGTGAAGAATGTTGTTCTTCTCTTTGAGGCAGCTTACTGTATACTGTACATGTATTTTTTTTGTTTATCATTTCCAGCCTCTGTTACTTTTCACATGTTACCAGAATGCAATTTCGTATATTTTGAAATCACTCCCTTTTTCAATAAACTCATAATTTTACATATAAAAATGAAACTCTTGCTTCTTTATTTTCTTTCTGTGCATTTTCTGTGAATAAAGGTAGTCTATTCAAAACTCGAAAAAATTTAAGTGTACAGCAAGTGTCTGCGCCACATTGCACTGTGGTCCTCACAGTGTTTAAGGTCTTACACATTGCTTATGACCGAATGGCCATGGGCAGCTTTAAGTGGTGCATGCTCAGAAAGTGCTCTTGTGGTTTCCTTAGAATTAACTACACTAGCCTAGCCGTAAAATTCAATCTGAGTTGTCATCCTGACATTTCCATCTAAAACCTCTGGCAGCCCAAAGCTTTTAACCTTCAGACAGAAACAATAATATCAACTATAAGCCACCATCGAGCTCCAACAGTTCAATACCTGAAGTTATACAGCAATTTGTTCAGGGTCAGTGGAGGTCCACAACACCAGGGGACTTGAACTACCACACTGGGGTGTTGGCTCCAATGTTGTTGGGGGATCACATCGGGTCATTGGCTCCAATGTTATTGGGGATCACAGGGTTTAAGTTCCTGTAGGCCAGCTGAAGCACACTCAGCCTCCAGTGCTCAGCATCAACCAGTCAGAGCCCAGACGTAGCCTCATTAAAAAAAAAAAATCTGGAGTAACGATTAATTCCCTGATCGCACCGGGTCTGCTGGAGACGCACTGAGAAATCTGACCCACAGTAACACCTAATTGCTCTTCATCAGCATATTCATCTTGGAGGCCTCCAAACCACATTGAGTGCTGGCGTAATACAGCAGGGAGTAGTGACGGCGTGGCACGTCTCAGCAACGTCATCCTCACTTGTCTTGCCGGTGCGGTGTGGTGCGGTACACCTCATCTGCGGCCGCCAGAGAAAATAAATCTAATCAGTCCGGACAGTCTCCTGCCAGCGTGATTTAAACTGTGGAAATGGGGGATAATCCCGCATGATTGGGGCGCCCCCCTCTCTCTTTCTCTTGCACTGTCCTTGTGATGCTGAATAAGCGTGGATGGTGAGATCTATTCATATGCATATAATAGGAAACATATGGATGCTGGTGAAAGATCAGACAGGGATGAGAAGTGAGGGGGTTATGGGAGGGAAAGGAGGTTAAGGAGGTGTGTATGTGTGTGTGTGCGTGTTTATGTGTGTGTGCATGTGTGGGTATGAATGTCTCCCCATGTGTATGTGTGTGTGTTTGTATGCCTATGTGTGTGTGCCTGTATCTGTATGTACAGTACAGTATGTGTGTGTGTATATATATGTGTGTCTGTATCTGTATGTACAGTATGTGCGTGTGTGTATGTGTGTGTGTGTGGGTGGGTGGGTGGCGGTTCTACTGTATATTTCATTCCAAATTGTGGACGTTTTTCAGTTTGATACAGATCTCTGGGTCAGTATCGCCCTCTATCAGATGACCCCCTGAGGAAGTGAAAAGTTCACGTCAATCACGCCTTTGATATCCATGTTGTATACAAAGTGCTTTATAGATAATGAGCCTTGTTTGAACAAAAACACACAAGTGCAGTCCACCTTTCAACAATCTGAGGGAAAACACAGCTAAATACTTAAAAGTTAGTCCACTATAATCACAGAATTGTGGACGTCAGTTTTAGGCGGGCCGATCCGATGAGCTGGTCCACATGCATCCTCTGTGGCGCTGGTGAAGCCAGGGCGCTCGCCCAGCGGAAAAGTCCCAACACGTTCACTTTCCTCTTCAGCACCTCCAGCTCCGCCTGGAACATTTCCTCTCAGGCAGCCGCCATTTCCTCTTCGGCCCTCTGCGATTACCCTGTCTGCTGCACATCCACATCTCTGCAAAATATTCTTTCATTTCCTGCCCGAGCCAGAGATGAGCAGAGCTATATGAATAAAAGTGCACCAACAATGACAAGTAAGATGAGAAACCAAAGGGCCAAACATTCCACACAGAGAGACACACAGTATCATGCTACACTGCGAACAGACACAGACGCTCATGCCATATAACTTACACATAGCAAAGTTGGTCTGGCCCAGTGCTGGTCCACACACTACACCTACACATGGCCCAGCTAGTGCATTGTAATAACAGCCTATAAGTGGGCCACCCTGGGTAGCCACCACATGGCTCACATCGCCCATCTTATTTGACCAGAGCAGGCCCTATAATGGACCAGAAGGTGTTAGAACTGGTTCCATGGGGCAGCTGTGGCCTCATGGTTAAGGAGGTGTTCCGATCAGAAGGTTACAATCCGATTCTACTACCAGTAGGGACAATGTGAGTGGGGGAGTAAATAACCAGTGGCCTACTGCACCCCCATCTATGGCTGATGTGCCCTTGAGCAGGGCGTCTAACCCCACATGGCTCCAGGTGGACTCTGTGTGTACGTAATTCACTGTATGTCACTCTGGAGAAGAGTGTCAGAATCCAATGTAATAAAGAGTAGAAAATTGTTAAAATAACAAAAAAAAAAAAGACACAAATGCTATAGTTTACACTCCACACAGAGACACACGGTCTCTCATGTCAGACACAGACGATCATGCCACAGCTTACGCTCCACACAGAGAATCGGGGGGTCATGCCGTAGCTTGTACGCTTTTATTCCTGAAGCCATAGTGAGGCATGAGGCGTGTCCATACTCCTGGGAGCAGATGAGTGTGTGGGCTGAAATATTTGCCATTTCCTTTGCTGAAGTGTGCAGATGATTATGCCCATCAAGAATCATTATTGGGCAATGTGAGATTAATATGGTGCTTCAGAAGACAAGCTGTGTTTGTGCCTGTTGCTGAGTAAGTTATGGAGAAAGCGGTTTCTTATGCCAACAGGTGATGATTGGTTTGGGAAAGTATGTATGTGTTAAAGTTCATGTTTACGCCAGGATGCCGGTGAACAGCCAGATCAAATTATGTATGAACAGCAGGGGGGCCTGGATTCCTGAAATAAATAAGAGCTTTCAAAAACAACTTGGGAAAAAAATGGGAGCTTGTAGCAGCATGTGTGAATGAACTTGGTGAATTTCGCCATTCATTCTCCACTTGACAACAGGAAAATGTGTGAGCGGAGCAAGTGGAGTTCATGATGTGAAATATTAGGTGCTAAAATGTGCACAGTTTACTTCAAAAAGTAGCCTTTTCACCACAACCACAGCCACAGCTACAGCCACAGCCGTGGCTTTGTAGGCATCCTCTAAAAAGCAACACCAAAGTGCTACAGAGACTCACCGAGCTCTAATATCCTGAGGTATTAGTCCCAGCTTTACAAACACGAGGTCTCTGAACTTTAACACTCTCAGGTGTCCAAGTGTTTTAGAAGTGGCCAGTTCTGGGCTAAGCTATAGAGCTGTGTGGACAATGCATAGTCCACAAAGCCATTAGCTCAGTCAGTTGTGACCACAAAAGAAGGATGCTTTTAGGTCCCACGAAGAGTTCGGATTCAAAGCTTAGATTAAACAACAACAACAACAACCAAAAGTGAGTATGCTTTTGCTCAAACCACAGATTGACATGGTCACATCTGTAAACTAAATCTTTACCTGACTACGGTTCAACAGCTATGACAACAGAACAAGCAAGAAAACAGCAGACAAATACATTTTAGGTATGAATCAGTGAGAATAAAGGGATGGCCTCCAGGGATTCAGTGTACAAGTGCCAAAGCCCTAATATGCCAGTAAAGCTCCTGTTTGAGGAAATATGCTGATTAGATATTGAGATATAAAAACCAAAGCTGGAGATTAAGCATGTACACTTTTAACTAGACATGGTGTTACAATGTTTCGACAGTCTAACTGATCTCTATATCACCTGAACAAAGCCTCCAGTCAGTGAGAATCTGTGCTTTTATCAGAGAAGTGATGGTGGGGGCGAAAGGGTTTGGGTCTATAGAGTAACCAACCCATGCCTGAAAAAAGAAGGTCCCTCATCTGCAGGGAGGACCCAGGTCCCAGGCTCTCAGAGTAAACACATCTAAATCACCCAGAGATCCATCAAGTGTGGCATGGCTGAATGTTGCCTTAACCTCGGGAGGGGGGGAAAGGGTCATCACCCAGGCAGAGCTCAGGAGGCCTATTGGAAACAGGTTTGTGTTTGTGGAGGAGGTCACATTCAAAGGGAGAAAGAGATTAAATTTAACTCTAGCGACAATTTATATCTCTGATGGTATATCACCTGTAGAACTGCAATGCAACCGAAAACTCGTCGTGCGTCTTGACAGACGTTCTGATTGATTTAAAAGAGACAAAGTAATAAGATTTCATCTCTTTCACAGAAAGGGAGAAACATCAGTCACATGAAAAGTAGAATATAATATTCACATGGTATATATAAATAGCAAATATTAGGTTACATTTGTAAACATACAACTTTCCTATCATTACCAGCCTAAGCTCACATATTGCAATGAGATTCCACCTGATAAAATCAAACACAAATAAATAACAAACCACCATCACCTTTTGCCTAATTGAACATTGTCAGAAGGGATTTCAAGCAGAAAACTGATCAATGATATTCCAATGCTTAAAGGGTGAAGCAAAGTGGCATATTTCAGTTTGATACAGATCTCTGGGTCAGTATCGCCCTCTATCAGATGACCCCCTGAGGAAGTGAAAAGTTCACGTCAATCACGCCTTTGATATCCATGTTGTATACAAAGTGCTTTATAGATAATGAGCCTTGTTTGAACAAAAACACACAAGTGCAGTCCACCTTTCAACAATCTGAGGGAAAACACAGCTAAATACTTAAAAGTTAGTCCACTATAATCACAGAATTTATCCATCGTAATCTGCGGCCTGGCAGCTACACCTGAACTTCAAGTTAGCGTTGGCCCAGGACACACGCGTAACGCTTTTGTGATTAGCTGTTTGGACTTGTGTCTTTCGCAACTTGAGGGAACATCTTGAGTAAATCCCCTGTTTGAGTGTAATGAGCATCTGTTCCCGCAGTTTGCCTGTTTGCACGTGAAAAAACCTGGAGCCACAGAGAAGAAGAAAAGAAAGGGAACGGGGAATGTGCTGTGCGGCACAGCCGGGCATAAAATCTAAATAATCCCCCACTAATGTGACTTAAATGAGGCCTTTCCGTCAAGATAATCAAATTAGAGAGCTCCAGAATGGATTCCTTCCTTAGTTGTTTGGCAAAGACATTCTCACATAGCAAATGTGTCCCTCTGTAATGCGTTAACACCGTGTGAATCCGCTTCTTTCACCACAAGGTCTTTCTCAGTGCGCTATTATTCCCAGGTTCGCCATTCGTTTTAATAAGTGACAGGCAACATCTTCAACATCCTGCGTACATTGTCCCGCCCGCCCTATTATTGCCCCTAATCTTCCGCCAGGGTTTAAATAGCCCCCATAATGCCCTTTATAGGAGAGTGCTGAATGTGTCACAGACCCTCACTGCGTTTTGTCAACCCCCAGAGGATGGGTGTTTATATCCATCTAAAGGCCTTGTCATGATCTCCGCATTCTCCCCAACGCTGGACTGCATCCAGGTGATTGTGGAGGCTACTTTTCTCTTGGGCTAATGCCCCCCTTCCAACCCCTTCCTCCAACAAAACCACCTAAATCACACAGAGTGACCCAGGGGTCACCGCTGTATGTAAAAGACGGACAGGTTGAATCGTTCGCCAGAGGTCGAGTGAAACAGGCCGCTGTACCTACCCAGTGTTTGGCTGCACTGCATGGCCTCTTGGCGCAGCATGGGAGCGCAGTCACTCACGGCCTGCCAACAGCGGGATCCCCTGCTGGGCGTGTGGAGAGCAGCTTGGTGAGAGGCTAATTATGTTAGCGCTGCACGTGAACCGCAGGGCCTCACAGTGAGGTCACGGAGGTCATCCATCAGAAGCCATTTTGTTTTTAAACCTTGAAACAAACAAATAAAAAATACATACACACATTCATTACAGGCACATATGTGAAGTAGTCACAACTAAATATATTAGATGTGGCAGCACAGCAGGTTTTTGTGTGTACAGTAAATGAATAGTACGCGTCGAATGATTCTATGAAAAAGCAGGGTGAACGAAACATAACATTCAAGGCTACACGTACAAATCTGAACCTAATATATGCCCAAGGGCTGGGGAAATTTAATGAACCCTCGTGTGTGCTACCTCCCTACTCTAGGGCATATATTAGGCTCACGTACAATTTAAGCTTAGCACCACCAGATGAAGTGAGAAAGTGCATCCTTCCAAGAAAAACTTTAACAGAAAAAAAGTCTGGCTCAGTCAGACATGTTATGACCAATTCCCTTCTCGAATACATTAATTGTGCTGCCAGTCTGTAAGTCTGATCAGGGTTTCCGGGCCATGGCCAATAGCCCTGATATCAGCCTCATTAGGATGACAGCAACTGTAACGAGTGTCTAAAGTCATTCTGCCCCAGAACAAACCGACGAGGTTAATGATATGTTCTTTCCCGTCTTTCCCAATCCTGTCAGGGTTTCTCTTTTTTTCTCTCTCTCCCTCTCGTTCTCTTTCTCTTTCTCTCCCTCTCGTTCTGGGACAAACAAGGAAAGTGGACTTGTGATGGGTTGCATTTGCTCAGGCCCTGCTTTTTCGTGAAAGCCAAGAGCACAAATTAAAGTGGATTTATTTGGCTGACCCAGCGATGGGTCACGTTTCCCCCCGCCTGGGTTTTTCGCGCACAGCAGTTTTTTTTAAGTCGGAATTTGACCAACAGTTTGAACTTGGCACCCTCGAGGGAAATCCAATCCCAACAGGCTACCTTACTGTACGTGGTGATATACTGCAGAGATGCAAGTATACGTTTCAGGATTCGATCACACTCCTTTAATAAGACGTACAGGAAGAGGGGAGAAAAAGAAACAAAGCACTTTGCGAGAGGGTCAGCCAAATGTGTGCTAAAATATGCTGAAATGACAGATGTAGGTGTTCACTAAGTGAATGCTCTTTTGTTTGCACGCAGAGCGATGCGTGTTTCTTGGCCCCCTAAGACAGAGTGATGCAGTCTTTTTAGGCTCGGCCAAAAAGCCACTTGTGGCTTTGACACTCAGCTTCTCTCTGGTTCACATGGTTCTGTTAGACAGACGAGCTTTTACCTCTCTGAGGAAAATGAACACACACACAGACACACACACACAATCCTTTTTAGGGGGCACAGAGTAAGGGACTTCCTCAGTACATTAAGGAAGCCATCATATTTTCATAGACTATCAGAAGGGTAGTTAATAGCAGGACGGTTTTTGAAAACTTAACTCCATGGACCATTAAATGGCCATCATTGGCCTTATTAGCCCTAGTTGTTCGGTCTAACACGAGAAGCCACAGACAGAAACAACCTGCTTTTCTTTTGGGGGGGAGGCAAGAGGGTAGTGTGTGTGTGTGTGTGGGGGGGGTGTACAGTTTATGGTTTCCTTTGCAAAAGCTATGGAGGAAGTTATTTTTGGAGCACAGGCATGCTAAAGAAGCACTGTAAAACAGGGCTAGAATATATGGCCCCGCCGCCCCGTTCCATGTCGGGAATAAGGTCGCGGAGTGGAAAAGGCCTCTCTCCCTCGAGAGACATCAACGGCGTTCCTGGAGGACCAATAGACTGCGGTAGCAGATGAACCACACAGGCATCCTCTAACTTCCCTGCCCGTTCCCCTGCCTGAGGGAACGCCACGGACAAAGTCCAATATCCGAAGAAATAAACAAACATGCTTAATTAGCCAGTGCGAGGGGAAATCAACAAAAAAAGGAACAGAAGGATCCCACAAATCCGGCAGTAGGCTTTCTTAGAAAGTGAGGCACACAAGGACTCAAAGAGGGGATGAGAGAGGGTGAGGGTGAGAGAGAGAGAGAGAGAGAGAGAAAGAGAGAGAGAGAGTGTGTGAGAGAGAGAGAATTTGGAAGAAAAAAAAGTGTCAGAGATAACTGGATAAATAGACACAGCAAGAGACCCTGATTGAGAGCTTGAGTGATAAAGACATGGAGATACTAGGGTCAAAGGTCATGAGACTCCACAGTGGGTGGCACAGGTCAGCCCAGGCCCTGTGTATGCCGACTGCAGTCTCGGCGGATTTGTCCAGCTCTCCATGTAGCCGTAAAAGATTATGAACGACAGCGCTGATTGTGTCCTGGTGAAGGGAGCACGCCCAAAAGCTGGTCCCAAACCTCTGCTTATCTGTCACAGGCTAAGAAAAAAAAACAGTGGAGTATTCAGCAGCAGTATCCTAAATCTTTTTTGTTTTTCAAGGAGCCACCACAGTAGATGTATGGGTGATGCATGGATCGTCCTCCATCACTGGCACATATCAGTGAAGAAGAGCTATGAGCCCGCAGAGAGGCCTTGGTCTGCTGCGGTGCGAGTGAGAGTGGTTGCATAGAAAGGCCCCTGACTCCAGCCCCCCCTAAGCCTCCCCCACCCAAACTAAGCCTTCCCCCATGGGGTTTAGGGTAGCTGAGCTAGGGGAGTTGTGCTCACGCTGTGTGGCCAACTCT
>CM059281.1:9442625-9465125 GCA_030347295.1 Setipinna tenuifilis
CACACACTTACAAAAACACACACCCGCCTACATTTGTACCCACTAGTACAGACATACAACACAAACAAACTGAAGCACTTCCACAAAGAAACCCACACATACTTGCACACACACACACACATGCGCACTCACTGGCACAGACACACATGCAGGCACTCACACACACATGCCCGCCCACACAAACACAAAGACACACACACACACACCAACATGTATGCATGACACCTGCTCAAATGTGTGCACACTAGCAAACACATGATGAAAACACACATTTGCAGTCTTAAGAGCGACAGAAAAGTAGAGAGAGAGAGAGAAAAGAAAGCCACCCAGACACATGGGTACACAGTTACAATAACAGAATCAAAGCGCGGAGGAACTATCCATGGTGGCCACTCAGCAGGACCCTCTGGTGCAGTAGGGGCCTTTCATGATGGATCTCATACACATGTTCCCCTCACGACCACTGCCGACACGACACGACACGACACGGCACCGCACTAACCCCCTAAACCCCCTCAAAGCCCCCCGCCCTCCAAATACCCCCCCATCCCCTCCAAATAACCAACTGGGGCCTTGTCCATTTCGAACAGCCAGACACCATGGGGAACGCCTACCGAAAAAACTTGTTTGAATCTCATTGACATGCCATATGTTTTCTGCTGCCGCTGCAAAAAAAAAAGAAAAAGACAAGAGAACAGAGACAGAATGACAGAGACAGAAAAAGAGAGAGGAGAGAGACAGAAAGAGGGAGGAAACTTTCAAAATTTCCGAGACAAGTCAGCCTTTCAGTCTTTCAACAGCACCAGTGGGATACAGCAGAAAGGGGTTGTTGGTGGTGGGGGGGTGGGGGTTGCATCTGGCGTCTGGCATTCTGACAAAGACATCTTCCTCAAACACTAGCCGAGTGAAACTATCAGCACTATCAGTGTCATTCTCTTCTGCATTGTAAATGGACATCACCAGCCAGGACACTGCTGGCTAATACTGCTGTCTAAAAGGGGGGGGGGGGGGGCAGAGAGCGGGGGTGAGAGAGAGAGAGAAAGAAAGGAAGGGAGGGAGGGAGGGAGGGAGAGAGGGACAGGGGGACAAAGAGAGAAAGAGAGAGGGAGAGACAGAGATAGAGAGGGCAATGTGTGAGAGAGAGATGAAAAGGGAAAGAGGGAGAATGTGAGAGGCAGAGAGAGGGGGGGATGGAGAGGGGGACATACAGAGAGAGGGAGAGGTAGAGGCAAAGAGAAAGTAAGAATAAGAGAGGCAGAAAAGAGAGAAAGAGAGTGGCAAACTCAGAGAGACAGACAGAGACAGCGAGAGGCGAACATAGAGCATTCGATCCAATAGAGAGAGAGAGAGAGAGAGAGGGGCATGATGAAGCTCTGCTCACCCTGGGAAAAGAGAAGGGGGTGTTTTCCTTGCGCTGGGTTCTGAGGGGAAAGTGGAAGCTACGGTTTCATCCCCAGCAGCAGGAGGTCAAGAGGACGGTCTATTTATCTTTCGGTGCAAAACAGACCTTTGAGGAAGTTATTTTGTCAGCACAGATGGTGGTTTCACGAGTCGACTTTTTTTTTTATCCTTTATGTACACTCTTTGCACATGTTTATGTGGGATACACACAATCTTGGATGTGTGTGTCCATCTTCTGGTATCTCAGTTTTGTCCACATTATGAATAAAACATTTGAAAAAAAAAGTCAAATGGTCTGTATGGTCAAAGGCGTCAGTACAAGACATATGTAATGACTTCCAAGTTTGAAAGTCTGAAAGGTAGGTTTACCTGCTTAATCAACATTTGTCACTTCAACATAAGCTGTTGTTTTGACCTTTTCAGGACACAAAACACAAAAATGGCCCTAAGACTAAGCTTTGCTGGATTGTTATTTTTCACCTAAAAAAAGATCAAAATTCTTCAACCAGAATGTTTTTATCACATAAAAAACAGTAAATTGGTTCAATGTATGTTTTTCCTTTCTCTCAGGGTTAAAACACTGTGTCTTCTAATCATTTTCCCAACCAACAGATAATACCATAACAACCATTACCAAAAACCATGACTTAATTACCTTTTGGCACCTGGAGCCCATAATGCCAACTTATATGCTTCTGTAGCGATGAAAACCTCATAAAGTACCAGTTAATAACAGCATGACATTGCCCAAACAGACAGCTGTTTGTGTTTGGTGTTTTCTCTGCCGCCACTGTTTTAAACAGTGATCACCTTGAGGGCATAATGCCAAACAAGACGTCTGACCCCAATATTCCAATGACCTCTGACCTCGCGCAGTGACCAATCTTCTTCAACCTCCAATGTTCCGCATCAGCTCTTCAGAATCTGATGTGAGCGGCATTCCAGGTTGTAAAAATGGGGGGTGGGTGGGGGGGGTGGCTGGTTTTTCGAAAGACACTTTGTACGTGTTAAGGATAATAAACCAGGACTTATGAGAGGGGATAAGTCCAGGGCTAGGTCGTGTTTTGGGGGATAACATATTAAAGCAAGTGAAGCCTCACAGGCCTTTGCACTCAAATAAGACGACGTTGTGTGTTCAGCAGCTGAGTCAATATCAACCAAGAAAGAGTTGGGGGGGGGGGGGGGAGAAGAACCAGAGAGGGGGGTCAGACTTTAGAGAAAAGCGGCAGAGATGGGGAGGTTGAGATAGCGAGGTAAATGCTAATGTAAAGACAACCAGATGGATGCGTTTGGCGCAGCATTTAGCCCTGTCAGCGCTAACAAATTTCCTTCGTTCTCTCGCAGCAGACTCTTCCCGGGCCAGATAGAAGGACTTTTCCAAAACATTTATCATAATTACATGAGCAAGGACACCCCAGCGAGAGCCTCCAAAGCCTCCAAAGAGCGAACGGACCACAGCGCACAGCTAAGAACGCTGGACAAACGGCCAGCCGTCGTAGGTGCCTCGCAAAAGGTGAGCCGGCGCTCGGGGGTAAATTAGTTTCACGTGTTCGTCGAGCGAAACAAAAGACAGAGAATAACGAGAAGCAGAGGAGCTTGGGACTTGAGCAAAAACACAGCGGTGCTTCTTGGCTGATGATGACAAATTTGATTGTTAGAACAATAATCCTGCGTTTGACCCATCACATTCTTTAAATTGCGCGTCTGTTTTTTTTTTGTTTTTTTTTGTGTGTCCAAGCACAAAAAAATTGTCGTTCCCGCCGCTTTGACGTGCTTTTCAGAAGGACTAAGAGCACAAACGTCGAAAAGCAGAGTGAGAGCCAGTGTAAACACCGTGTTGGTTTAGCATGCCCAGGCTGCCCAGTGTCAAGAAAAGCCACCAGTGGAAATGTTAAACAAATATGCCACCCTCAATACGAGAGGGCCACCCTGAACCGGAGGGTCGGGGCCACCGTGAGATGTAAACCTAAACGTCTTTTAAACAGACCCACTGTTCCTTTTGTGCTTTGCCTCTGCGTTTATACAAATTAAAGTAAATTATAACCTCATACAATCTGTTCATTATAAACGTCATAAAAGAATATGGAGCAAGCAGGCAAGAGGGGTTAGCAAAACTGCACCCTTTTTGCAAAAAGCAAACGTGGGTCACAATGCTCAAGTCTATAAACACATTTGGGATTACATGATTACACATCCACTCACTGTAGGTCAACACAGTTTAGACACAGAGTCTACTGAACCGCTTTAAACCAGATTTACTGTGAGAAAAAAAGTGGAGTGTAGACGTTATATTGCCCTATTGCTATACCTGGAAATGGGCCACAGGGGACAGATGCATTATTTGAATTTTATCAACATCATCATCATCATCATCATCATCATCATCATCATCATCATTCCTGGCGTCGATGTCATGGGATTGAAAGAGCTGGCAGTCTGGCAGGCTGTTTACCTGCGTCTGGTGTTTGTGAGGGAAAGGCCACCTCCTCCCTTGGGTGTGGGAGAGTGTGGGGGGTGGGAGGGGTGGTGGGGGTGGATTGGAACTCCCCTGATCACTGTTACAGCACTATTTGTTTGGGATGGAGAAAATCAGTAAACACACCAAGCGGAGACCCCCTTTAGCACAATGAGAACTCTGGACTTGGGGCTTGGGTGTGTCTTTGAGAGTATGTTGTGTGTGTGTGTGTTCACGTGTTTGTAGTGTGTGTGTGTGTGTGTGTGTGTGTGTTAACGTGTTTATGGTGTATATGCATGTGTGTGTGTGTTCAAATGTGTGTATGTGTTCACGTGTGTGTGTGTCTGTGTGTGTCTCTGTGTGTTCACGTGTGTGTGTGTGTGTGTGTGTGTTGTGGGATGGCCAGTGGGAGCGCAGGAGTGCGGAGGAGTGCGGAGGGCTGTGGCGCTGCGGAAACAATGGCGACGGCCGAGCGGGTGACAGCGGGAGACAGGAACAGGCACAAACACAGGAACCTCCATTATGCCACTGGACAGACGGAGCAGGAGAGTGGGAGGGAGAGACAGAGAGAGAGAGAGAGACACAGAGAGTAGGAGACAGAGACAGAGAGAGAGAGAGAGAGACAGAGAGAGAGTGGGGGAGAGAGAAAGAGAGACAGAGAGAGAGACAGGAGGAGCAAGAGAAACAGAGCAAGAGAGTGGAGGAGGGAGAGAGAGAGAGTGAGAGAGAGAGAGAGAGACAGGAGGAGCAAGAGAGACAAAGAGCAAGAGAGAGAGAGAGAGAGAGAGAGAGAGCACGAGTCTCAGGCCAGGTCCACAGTCTTCCCTCAGATGACAACAGGGTGACACATCAGCTAATTAAGTCCTATATGGGAGGTGACTGCATGCGGGATTGTGAGGCGTGGTATTTTTAGGACTAGGCCTTGGTCTCGTTCCTCCCTGACAGCTTAAGACAATGCAGGGGCCTGACTCACACTCAAGTAAAAATGTGATGAATTTGACCGTGAACAATGTTTTTCAAGGGTCTGACTCACACATTAACCAAAGTGAACCTATTTTTTAAGAGCCGTCACATCAAAACAACCATAAGGAGAATGCATTTGTAACTGTTGCAGGAGTGAGTGTAGAATAAATGACCTCATTTAAGTACACAGAAATGCGGATACTGTACTCTAACATCAGACACAAATGATGAGAAAGATGTTACATTAATCATTGTAGAATGGCCTTCCTCTGTCTAAACGTGTTTAAACTCAGAGGGTATCTCAGCTTATGGGAGTTGAGGGTGAAAAATGAAAGCAAGCTACACTGCTTTATCTAAGGATGGATGGATGCGCATGTTGGGAAAATGAAGGCAAGATTTTTGGTCCTGCATTATCCTCTGTGAAAAAAAAAAGAATTTGTCAATGTAAGATTCTAAAATTCCACATTATATTCTATGGGCCTAAACATTCTTCAGAACTGTCATCCTCCCAATATTCCCTTAACACCAGTCTGACTGTACACCTATACATATATACAGTGATCCCCTGTCTATCGTGGTAGTTACATTCTAGATACTCCTGTGGTTAAAATCCATGATATAGTGAGACCCTATAGAAAAGATTTTATTTTATAAGATAAGCCTAAAAAATACTCCTACCACATACTGTTTTAATACATTTATGGTGTGTATTATTGAATTATTACTGCATTTTAATCAGCATTAAAATGTGTTACAGTATAGTTATCATAAATTATAATATTGTTCTGACAAACTTTACCTTAGCATGCATAGTAACATAGCATGCATATATTAATGAAAAAATCTGTAATTTACTGGGACCGAAAAAGGCAAACGGCAAAATAGTTGGGGGATCACTGTACTAGACCGCAGGATGTTATGGGTTCCTGAGCATTGCTGACCTCCACGTCATTAAGGCGCGGTGACAATGTGACTACGGGCCCTTACATTATGGGCATTAGCGATATGACCACAGGGGTCACGGCCTTTTGCCTGTTTAGACCATACACACTCCTTCACAACACAATGGATCTGAAGATATATGTCTGCGCCTTTGTGGGCTGAAAGGTAAACTATGCCTTTCCGTGTAGTGTATGGTCTAGTCCAGCCATGTTATGGCCGAGCTCCCTGGAGACATGGACTATGCAGGTACAGTAAATACGCTTTACATGAAGGTGCTGAGTGAGAGGTCCATGTCTTTATTTTCCTCCTCTTCCTGCCTCACAGGAGCACTGTTGGCAGCGGTTGGCCTTTTTAAGGTATTGAGGATATCCCTATTAGCAGTTCACAGCCCCCTGTCATGAGCTGGGAGCTGGGAGCCAAGGAAAGTACAACAAATCAACTTGCCACTGCTTGGTTGCTCGCTCGCTCGCTCGCTTGCGTTGATTGGGAAAGGGCTTGCTCGGTGGGTGTGTACGTGAGAGAGAGAGAAAGGTGGGAACAGTCAGGAATGGGCGGCCAGGAATGACGACTGCACCGAAACGACCAGGAATGCCGACTACACTGGAAACACTGGGAACGGGCTCATCGTTCCACCTCCATCCTGTACGTCCATGGGGGTGGGGGAGTTGGGGGTAGCAGAGGGGGTCGGGGTACGTGTTGGAAGGTTGTTCTCACAAAAGGCTGGCGAGGCCCATTGGAGGAGGAACCCCCCCTGCTGTGGGTGCCTGAGCTCTGGCTCTCTGAAGAATGCAAATGCTTAGAGAAAGAGAGAGCGAGAGACAGAGAGAGAGACAGAGAGAGAGACAGAGAGAGAGAGAAAGCGAGGGACTCCGCTTCGCCCTCCTTTCCCAGTTTCTCCGTGAGAAACGTCATGCAGCCTACATGCGATGGGTTATCTAACGCAAGGACGCTCCCACACACACATGGGGGTCGGTGCTCAGAGAATCCTTCGACCTTACCCTCAGCCACAAAGCACATCCCCTCCCGTCCACCCCCCACCCCCTTGTGAATATCAAGACCATGCATGTTTTTGTGCCAAGGGCTATATTAATGAATCTTGATCTGAATATGGATATGGAATCTGGATATGGTTCTTCAAATATATGATGCCCGGTTTAATTGGCCATATTAGGACGGGGACAGGGATTTATTTTGTTTCCATGATATCATGATATAGATAAAGTAAGTAGGCGGCCAAATACAGGCAGGGGACAAGATCCCAGTTCCACTTTTTCTGGGGATCCTTTTTGAGAACAGTAATGCGATACAAAAATAGAATATTGGGATTCTCCAGTGCGTTCTCTGGGAAGGCTTCTTGGTATGCTTTCAAAGGGAAGAATGTTTAAGGCCACAAATCAGATTAGTTGGACACTGGTCTGGATGAGAGTTGTTGCAAATGAAGGCCGCATTGTCCATTGTCGAACCCCTCTCTCTCCCTCGAGCCTCACCGCCCTGGTATGTTTGAGAAAATGCTGTTCTATTGCTGGAAACAACAAGGATTTTTTGCGAGGGAGCGCTGACTCGGTGTATTGAATCGTTATTTTTTTTTTTTATTTTCCCCTCTGAATACTTTCTCCCATAGTCACCCTGCATGTAACAAGGCTTCTCCCTGCCAAAGCTGAGAATGGTTGACACTTTTGAGGAACAATGGACGAAAACAAAGAAATAGCGTGCAGTTCATCCAAAAAACACACCCGACTCAGGAAGCAGAAACCTGTCATGGGATAAGTTCTCTGCCCAAGTTTTTTTTTTTTTGTTCACCACCGTCCTAATGCTTCATCATTTGACTTTGAAATTATTCATTTGGGCCAACAGGGGAAGCACAGGGGAAAAAATTAAAAGTAGCCTGCACTATACTTCAAACACTGCAGCCTCCTCTTGCAAGCTTACACCAGGACACAGGGGGGATAATACTTGTAGGGCTTCATCTAAAACCAAACCCTGTCAAATGTTACAGGGCCCCAGTTTACTGTGGCCTGGGACTAAAAGGGGCAAGACAAATGTTCTGTTGAGCTCCATTTCTGGGAAAGATATTTGTTTGCGGTTGAGTCGGTTCTCATGCGTTACTATGATGATAACATTACGGGACTGTTCTCCCTCATCTAGCTTTTTTTTTGCTTTATTTGGTAATTTCAGCTCAAATTGAGAACATCTTTAATAACATTCGAATTGCACAACTCATCACCTCAGATGAACTCTTACATCAAAGAGCATTTTCTTTTTTGAGCTGGCAGAAGAGAACCTTTTTCTGCCTTTTACTTTCATTTTGAAGAGGGTTAAAGCCTTTTAATGCTCCATGTTTTTAATTTTAATCTTGAAACTAGTAAGGGCCCTTAGAGAATACAAACTTTCAAGACCACATGGACCATCTCTCAACATTAACAGAAGCTAAACTATTTGTGTAGCCAATCCACGGGTCAAATCTGCTCCAAAATAAAACGAGCTCCTCCTTCATCGATGCTACACCTTCCCGTAACTGACACAACAGCCACATCTGTGTGTGTGTGTGTGTGTGTGTACTTGTGTGTGTGTAATGTTCCAGCCAAACCAACTAACATGCAAATAGACTAAAGTATAAACCTCTTGATGAAAGTAAAGACCAAGGGACATGTACTCAGCTGTCTTAACAGAATTCTGACTGTTTTTCCAAACCCTTAGGGGTCAGGTACAGTGCAAGTTGGTTAATTGAAAACAGGGTCCACAATATTTCATCCTATCAGGTTTTATGCTGTAATACATACACTTAATATCATTGTGCAGAACACTGACTGGACTGCAGCCATATATAAATCAGAAATATACATTCTCGTACATGAAGTGCACTCACACACAAACACACACACTCTCTCCTTCTCACACACAATCTCTCTCTCACTTTCTCTCTCTCTCTCTCACACACACACACACACATACTCTCTCTCCCTCACACACAATATCTCTCTCTCTCCCTCTCTCTCTCACACACACAATCACACACATGCACTCTCTCTCTCTCCTTCTCACACAATATCTCTCTCTCTCTCTCAGACACACACACACACACAGACCATGATATCTGCAAGAAACATTCATTTTAATGGTTAATTGAGATTGTGAGGTCTGGGCCGGCAGATTAATCACATACATCATTAACCATCCTTTTGGATTCACCTGTTGGAAAGGCACGTGGCTGTGTGGTTGTCCAGCTACCAAATGAGCTTGAAAGTGCCACAGAACCGCATCTAAAGGCTGGGAAGGGGCTGATTGAGGGTGTACAATCACACATGTGTTTCCTATTGTCCAGGTGGGGGGGCTCTGGCACCTTAGTGACAGGAGCACAGCTGTGATGTGTTAGGGCTAGTATTCAAGTACAGAAAAAGTACATCCAATACAGGGTGTAACTGAATTGGATCCTCCCCGATGGGTCGTGAATGGCAGCGTGTTACCGAGGCTCATATTCAGCGAGGACTCTCTGTGTACTCTCTGTGTGAAAACATGCTGCACCTGTGACTAGAAGCTGCGGGTGGATGGACACTCAAAGACATGTAGCCTATGTCTGGTAATGTATGTTAAACTTCAAGATGGCCAACTTCCACACATAACAATCACAGGCCTACTACTGTATCTGACATTGGCGTGTGGAATCTCTTCAACACGTCCCTGTAAAGTTCAGCATGTTTATTGGGGCTGTCTGGAGTTATTTAGGGGATCTGTAGGTTCAAAACGTCCAGTAGTTTCCCCTTTTCTTTCCGTTCTCAAAGCGCGTACCTGCGCAGTATTCCAGACGCCGGTCACGTAGCCCTTATGGCTGTAAAGAAGGCAGGCGGCGCAGCGGGCACCAGGAACAGTGTAGTTCCCGTTATTCATTACCCGCCTTCCATTTACCACTGGTCACACAACACACCTGTACATAGTAATGAGAACTGCTTTGGAAAATGCCGTAACGCAATTACAAGTACATGCTTGCCCGATGCGTATACTTTCCTCTCTTTGTTATGTGGCTGCATTCAGGAGAACGAGAAGCATGTTTCCCTAGCGCCAGGCAAGGCATGTTTCTAATTATAAACGAGCGAACTCAGCGGGCTACCAGCGCGCCGCGATTTATGGAGACCTCGAGCCTGAGACTTCCCTTGAACCCCCCAGGCCAGTGGCGCGAGTGACTTTCTGAGTCTTTGAAATAAATCACAGTTTCATCACCCAGTCACTATTGGCGATAAATTCCATGCCCGAGCGAAACAACAATGTTTAAACAGTTCAGAAAGATACATTATAGGGACATTAACCATCCTCAATGCCTTTGCCCTTGTTTCATAAACAGTCACAGGTCTTTACTTTTATCTTACAGTGTAAATATTAGGTAACTATTACAATGCAATATTGGCTATAAAGATCACGTTGCTTACTGCATATTTCTGTAGATACTGTAGCCTACATCCCACCTGAACCACCACTCATATTTTAACAAAAACATTTATTTATTTGACACACGGCACTTCTACTCCCATACCCCGTTGGCCTATGTTATAGTGGGTATAGTTCTGATATCAAAGACACGGCTACTTGTTGCCAGGTGGCGACATGCCCGTTTTAACACTAACAGCTGGCTAATTGGTGTCAGTGGTACACCTGAACTGTTAATGTTCATTTTAATGCGCTAATGGGAATATTCTTTGCACTGCAACACCATGAGGTTGAGCCACACAGCGAACAGGTTAAAATAGCAGCAACCCATTTGACTTGGCCCTGTATACTGCAATAGGATAATGTTATCCAAACAATTCGAGCATGATAATTGCCATGGTATTGGCGGACGGACGATGAACTACACAACTATTTTCTTTTTTGTTCGTTTTGGTGTTTAACAGAAAACCGCTCAGAGAAAGAACAATGACACACACACAAGGGATACAAGACTTGGACGACTTCTGCGGAACATCCGATGAATAAAGTGTAATGCACCGGATTATTTTAGATAAATTGTTCTCGGGTGAAAACAAGGGGAAATCCTTAGTAGACAGGAAGGTTTCCCTTTTGTGCAGCTAGGACACGCACAAAAAACCTTACAAAGACAAAAATAATCACCTCCCCTCCTCTAGTAAGAAAAAAAAAACACTCGTTACCGTTCCAAAAAACATCTGAATGACAAATGCCCACCCAGCAACGGTAGCGGAGAACAGTTGACCACTGTGTACAGTCACACAGGCACCGGGGAAGCACTAAAGACTGACTGACTCCAGAGAAATGCAATCACCGCACGTCAGCGCTGGCACCTGCTCCACCGCCCTTTGTGTGGAGCCTGATGATGGCAGACCCAGTGGTATGCCTATAGGGCCTCGCGGGGCATCAGGTAAGTCACGAGGGAACGGCTGGAGACGCGCGAGCGCAAACACATAAACAACAGCGCATGCAGGTCAGCGCTCTGGAGTCTGAAAAATGTTAAGAGGGGAGGTACACAGGAACTTGCATTCAATAAAAAATAACTCAGCGGCGTGGTCAAGGTCAATGCAATATTGTTGATCAAAGGAAGCGCCTTCCTGATACAATGACCTAACAAACAGTGGACATGTATGGGCATCTACACACACACACACACACACACACACACACACACACACACACAAATAAAAGTGTACCTCCCAGCCCAAATGCAAATGGGCGCAATTCAACGACCCTTTTAGACATAAAAAAAACTCCTATAAAGGGTGCGGGGCTCATTTTCAATGCACAGCCTGTTATTCTGGCCAGGAGGAAATGCAGCGATCCAGGGCTTTGTTCCTTTCTAATTCTCCAGTGGCCGTCTGGTATGAAGGTGTGTTAGAGCCCAGTGTGTGCGCTTCGCCGCTGGGGATACCCCCCGACCTCCAGTGGGGGTCAGTGTCGGTGTCAAGGGGCCCGAACCTCATCTGCACTTACCCGGAGAGAACATGCCCTTACAGCTCGAGTGAGCAGTGCACTGGCGTTTCGGTCTCACGGAGAAGTCCAAAAACAGCAACAAATAAGGTCCTCGCCCTTTACTTTCCATATAGTGGAAAGGTTTGGTAATATCATGATATTTGTTACATACGGTTTACTGTTTACACATGACACTAAAACAAACAACAAAGTCTATTTACAAGCTGCATTGCGTGCGTATGGGTAGGTGTATAGGGCCAGCGTGTGCTACATTGCTAAAAGCTGTAAATCTGCATCTGTTCACATTTAGCAGAATTGTTAAGGTTATGTTATGTGTATTCATGAAGGAATTGAGAAACACGAAATGGATTCGTTATTACAGACCAGCGTGTCATATTTCGGTACCCTCATCCACATCAGGGGATGTTGTTGGTTTTTGGGAAAAAAAACAAACTAGAATGTCAAGAACCCCTGAAGACTTTCGGTTTCACTGCGAGTGTTCCGATCATTTGTGCAATATCTGATGTCCAAAGGACCACTGAGTAAACAACTAATATGAACAGCATCAGAGTGATGTGCAAGAGTGAGAAAGTAATTTTCCAAAGCATTCAAACCATCTGCCGATGAACCACTTTTTTTGCTTTCGTCCTGCTGCAGTGCTTTGGGAAGAAACAAAGGGGCTATTTCTCCATTCATTCCCTGTTTGACTTCTGGAGCATAAAGTTGGCCAGAGCATGGTGATCTGAGTGCACGGCTTGGCATGTTCCATGACAGTCTAAGTGTACACAGGTGCTAAACCATATATAGCTTTAAAAAAAGAAGTAACGGGAGCTTTGAAAGACCACGCAGGAGGGATATCTGCGTTATATTTTTGTCAGGGTGAGAGACATCTTGGTGACATGCGTTCGTGGGATGTAAAATGCAGAACAGTGAAAAGTAATATCAGCAGCGTCATATGAATAGTAATGGCGACGTGGATTGGAGTGATGGAAACAGGGATGTGTTCCCAGTCTTTCCTTGTTTAGAAATAGAAATTGTAACGCCAAATAGCTTGCACTGTTAAAGAAATATTAAAGTAAGTATTTTCCCTGCTCAATGTAAATTGGGGACAGTCATACATTAGTTCTAAAGTAGCAAAAACAGTTTTTCTTAAAGACATCACAGTCTATGTCTGTATGTAAGCGTGTACATATGTGTGTAATATATCTATAATGTGGGTCAGACCTCCTGCTGGCGACATTGATAAATGCTTGGTTTATCATGCACCAGTGTGGCCAAATTGGAGGAAGGCAGTGGGAGCATGTTACTTTGTGTTTGCTCCCATCTACTGGACAACTGTAAGATTACAAGTAGCAGCAAATGTGTCCAGTGTGGTTCCCAAAGAAAAGAGAAGTATTTGTGCTGACAAGATTTACTGGAGTAAATTGGATCACTTATTGTGGCACGAAGTGAACAAGGCACACTATATGGAAGTACCATGTTCTTTATGTAGCTCTGTGGGAATAAATACTTCAGGTCCGAAAGCCACAGTGCCTGTAAGGTGAGCTGAATTGATGTGTTTGTTGTTGCTTAATTTTGCTGTATTTACAAGGAACATCTGATTTCCTTTCACTATTTGCAACAATGTAAGCAAAGTAAATAAACAACAAACATTTAGGCTAGTATAATTTAAATAATATATTTGTATGAGTGTCCTATACAGTAAAAGATCCACATTCCTAAATGATCCAAGGTTATATTGGACATAACAGGCAACACTCCTTTACAAGCTCTTAACACAGCAACAACAACACCAACATGCTGACATACCACCTGTGATTTACAGTGCTTTAGTAGCACAGCATAACTTAAGTACAACACTTAAGTTATAAGGATGTAGTTTGTAATACATAGCGAGTAGTCTGAATAGCACTTCTGTAAGAATTGGAAAGACACAACTGCAAACTCTGTTGACCCCTTGTGTTCAAGGACGGAATTTTTTGGCAACTATACCTCCATGTGTATCATAATTCATTACCCATTACTGTAGTCAGAATACCTTTGACAATATAACATTTGTCATATAACATGAACCTACTTAAAAGGTATCCAACTGGTCTTTTAGTAAGTGACCTGTTATCCTTGTACAAACTACTAAAGAAAACAAATGTACAGTTGTAGTACCTGTATGTTTTACTAAAAAGAAGTCTCTATAACCATTTTAAAACTCATTTTCTGTTGTTGTATAACAAAGGTCTGACATTTCTTTGTTTGTTAGCTTGCTTGCTTGTTTGTTTTTGCAACTGACTTAAATCAAATGATTCAACAATAATTAGATGGTAAATGCACTCAGCCCAATTAGCCTATAGCCTAATTAGTCAGTCAATATGTTTTATGGTAATTGTGATTCACAGTAACTTGCTATCTGTTTCCAGTCTCATATGAGTGTGTGACAAATGTAATAGCATTACTAAAACCAGCGGTATGCAAGACCACAGACAGATGACAGTTGCAAGAAAAATCACTAAGGCCTCCCTAATGATAAAAGATTACAAATATAGGATATATGTATATGTAAAATATGATATATATGTATATATAAAATTACAATATAATGAAAGATTGCAATGCCTTTTTATATAGGAGCTAGCCCAGTCATTCTATTCTCTATACAGGTGTGATGGAGCAGGTCTCTGTTTGTATCACACAACAATTTTGGACTTCTTTTCTCAGAACATATATGGATGTAAGTTTCAAGCTGAGAGCATACAACAAGAGCTTTGCTACAAAATGCCCATGTAAAATATTTACTCTTGATATAAATGTAGTCCTTAATCAGTAAACAATAAAACAAAATCCTTCTTTCTTGGTATAAGCAAGTTTATACTGCTTAAAAGACAAATTACTTACCTCTGAGAGAGGGAAAGTGTTTGTACCTTTGTATGTGATCACAAAAAGGCGGTGTTTTTAATGCTGCATCTTGCTCAGGAACCATGGTGTGGGTCTGATATCAATCTTTCAACAGCAATGATTTAAACACCATTACTTTTGCACCTTTGACATGAGAAAAACACATTAAAGGTAAAGTTAATGAGCTAGCTGTATATTTCTTCTTTTTGTGTATAATTTTTGTTATCCATATCAGAATACCCTTGTATATAAAACACAGTGCATACAGTAATTATCATACACCTTTCTGTTGAGAATTGCAAGTAAACCTAAGGAGAAACACTTTTGTTCGTTATTTTGTTCGTTAACATTACCTTATTACTCAACTCATCACACAATCAAAAAAAGCAATATCCTGCATTTGGCAACTACACAAAATGACATGGATAACTCTTACACATACATTACCATGGGAAAGCTTTCAGCACTTTGGGGGGAAATGCTGTAATGTGAAGATCCTAACAAAATAATCATATAAAATACTAACTAATAAAATACTATTTATTTATGAAACAGCAATCTTCTAAATGCCACAAACAACAAAAATGAAACAATCTGCAATGTGGTTTGTGATTTGTTAACTCTCATCAAGGGCTTACTTTACTATTTTTATATATAAAAAAAATTGATATGTGATATTTTCTGTCAACACACTAATCCTTACAAAATGAGAATAGAAAAGACCAACGTTTTGTGAAAACTAAAGCGTTTAAAACAGCACTGAAGGTTACAGCAGACATCTGTCATCCTATCCCGTGTCCACCTCACATGAACACCACCTTAGCTGAGGTGTGTCAGGGTAATGACTTTCAGAGGCTAAGCCACGGTTCAGTTTCTCCAGGTATTTTTACATTTACGGCACAAACAGGATCTTAGTGGGGCAAGCTTGAGATTCCGGTGCTAATTCCTGCAGAATGATTCCCATTACGGGAACACCACTCCTTGCATTCCTCGCTCCTGAGCAGACGACCCCTATATGGCCAGACCCAGGAGAATCAATCGTGCACACACACACACAGCATCAGCTGCAGTCCCGTCCGGCCATCACAGTGGGTTATTAATCACGAAATCACGAAGCAGTCCTCAGTATCATCTCATGCTGTGTTGCACTCTGTACACATTTTTATCTGTGCTCTGTTGTGTTTATATAACATTTGTGATGATTTTAATATTTAGACACATCAGATTAATTTATATTCATCTATATGCACGCTGAGAAATATGTTTCCGGAACATCTTTAAACATGGCCATTGAAGAGTACCTCAGAAGCTGTCTTTTACTCCTCATATTGTTATTATGTAATGTGGCTTTTGTGCATCTATGCAAGGTTATAAAAAATGTACTACACACCAGATGAAGTAGCTGTTTCCACTCACTCAGTCTTCAGACACCATTAGAAAAAAAATTAGGCAACAACACAAAAAAGCGTCAATATGATAAAGTATTTCTGTTTTCAGCCTAATCAATCTTGGCAATTATTTTTAATCATACAGTAGAACACTGCCAATCAAAACCAAGTGGGAAAGCTGACCAATCGCAATGTGTTTCAGACTGAGGTTGAATAGGTCAATTGAGTTGTACACCGTGAGAGCGACAGTCTTTGCAGAACGTGGATCCTCAAACCTGTTGATCTATTTTAGTCCCCCCCTATCTCTACACACATTAAGCATTATGCTTTAACAATTCAGCACTAGTATCAGAGCAGGCCAGTGTTAATTTCTACCACCAAAGGCGAATTCTGACACTCTAAGTAAAAAAACATGAAAAAATTGGTAACACTTTATTTTAATAGTTCCTTTTACAGTGTATGTAAATTCAGCAACATGTAATATTATGGACTTAAATTGCACATACCCAACACTAACCTAATCATAACCCTTACCCCAACCCTATGGTACAGTGTAAGTACATTATGCTACATATTGTTACATACTTTGTTACACTGTACTTCATGATGTTAATAAACTGTAACAGCGACTGTGAAATAAACTGTAACCCAAAACTTTATTCAGTGCAAGCTAGCAGAGACCTGTTGGTTTGCTACTTTCTGAGTTTTTGCCTATGTGTTTTGTCTGTGGTGTGATATGACCACAAGATTCCAGCCATTCCTCACCGTGTGTCAGACAGGTCTGGATTCCAGCAAGGCGCAGCATTAAAATGCCAAAGACTCACACTGTATCCCTCATCCTCAGCACCATCTTCATCACTTCAGGTTGCTCTGATCCCAGTGGAAGGAATGCAGCGACTGCTGTTGACACCAGACTCCCTTTCCCTAGAACCAGAACCAGTGGGAAATCAGGTGAGTTGTGCAACACACACACACACACACACACACACACACACACACACACACACACACACACACACATAAACACACACACACACACACAGACTCACTCACTCACAGGTATTCACACACTGACTCACTCACCCACTCATACAGCCAGTCAGTCAGTCACTCACTCACTCTTCTAGAATATTCCCGAACTTCTCCAGTGATTCTACAAGGCCCTGTCAACAGGGAGGTCAGCTCTGTCCTTATAAACCATCTGATAAGGAAAGTTAAAGCCAGTACAGACAGTATTCTGATTAGATACACAGTATATGTCATTACTTCTGAACAGCTCTTTCCACCAATGTTTACCACCAGCTCATTGCCCTTGCTGAATGAGAGGAATTAACTGCCCGAACACAGATCTCCAATGACCTTGGTTAGCGGTTACTTTGATATTTTTAGACATTCTTAGGATCACATATTAAATGGAATAGCATTGAATGAACACACAAGTTGCACTACTGATCAGTATAATATTTATGCTGTTGTTGTGTTTTGTCATCTGATTCATTTGGAGGCCTCATACTACTTTTGGTTTTCACCTAATTACAATACATTGCATTACATTACACTTAGCAGACGCTCTTATCCAAAGCGACTTACAAAAGGAGCGCCTAATAAGCTAGGTGTAGAGGGACACAGAGTAACCGACTACCCTCATACACACAAGGATATTCATGTGCCTAAGTAAGTTTCCTGGAGCACGGACACTGAAGACACACATAGCTCCTACACACGTAGACTTATACAAGCATGAGGCACCTAGGGAAAAGAGTTGGTTAGTAGTAGTTAGTTTTGCTAGGAAGGGAAGCAGTCTCAGAAGAGAAGGGTCTTTACAAGCGTTTTAAAGGTCGAGAGGGAGGTCGCTGCTCTTGTCCACCATTGAGGGACAATGTCAGAAAAAATTTTAGAGTGATCTTGCCTTGTGTGAGGAGAGGGTAGACGGTTTGTATTAGGATCGCAATGCTCTGGACGGGATGTGAGCCTTTAGTATGACATTGAATGGGGCAGGGGCAGATCCTGATGTGACTTTGTAGGCTGGAGTCAAAGCCTTGTGTTGAATTCTGGCAGCCACCAGGAGCCCATGCAGGTTGCTGAAGAGTGGAGTGACATGTGCCCTTTTTGGTTGATTGAAAACCAGTCGTGATAAGGTGTTTTTCAGGGCCATGATGTTTTGTTAGCTGTGAGACTAAAAATGAAGTAAAAATGTCTTTTTTTGTAATTTAAGTTTTTTTATTTGAACATGAAGTAAGATCTTTAAAAAAAGCTTTATGTTGAGGTAATGTTGAGGTCCTAACAGTATTTTTCCAATTCCCTACCATCATACCTGCCCACATTCTTCCAGCCTTACGCAAGGGAAGCAAATACTTTAAAGGCAGGTAGGAGGGAAAAAAGCACATTTTTGATCAAATCCCCAAATTTATGTATATTCCAGTGGAAAGGCAGAAGAATTTCCATTAGCATAGCTTCTGTCATACTTTCTTCGTTTTAATTATGACCTACTATTACTCATTCAGTTAACCCTGCACCAGCTGCATCGCTCAGTACTTTACGATTTCCTGTGCACATTTGATGGACGTCTGTTGTGAATTCTACAAAATGGTTCTAAACTAATGTTGGCACACTTTATGGCCTTGTCTAAGCACCATCGATGACTTCACTGTGCCAATGAACCATCAGCTGTCAGTTTTAGTGCTAAGCAGTGCAATCTGACTGTAATCTATAAACACCATCGTATCATCCACGTAATATCTCATGCCGGATCAGACAGCAGATGCTGTGGACAACTAGCCATGGTCCACCTTGTCAGGTATTGATGGAGGATTTATTGTAGGATGATTGAGAGAGTGGTGATGCCATAAAAAATGGGACTCCAGTGCAGGCTAGGACACCGCCTCTCCCCCCGCTGCCACCCCTATCCCCATCCCCCCAACCCCCCACCCCTCCATCCATCCCTGCTGGATATAAATGGGAGATAAGAAGTGATGCATCCCAGCATCTTGCTTCCACACATCATCAACATCCTCCTCCTAATCTCAACGAAGAAAGCAGGAGGGAAGAAGAAGAAGAAGAAGCCAACCACAGACAAACAGACACAGAGAGACAGACAGAGAGAAACCAACATGAGGTCCCTGCTGAAGCTGACTGTATTGCTGTTCTGTGTGCAGCGAGGAGCTGGACATTGGCTGCGCACACTTCTGGGTAAGAGACAACACTGTGGTCGAATCTGAAATGTTTACTTGTTCACTGTACAGTGCACTATGTAGGGAACAAAACAATGTAGCCTATATAAGTCACACCCTACACAGGGCACTATATAGTCAACAACCTGTGACCAAGCCGAGTAGAACCACATGCCTGTCTTGGATGTTTTGCTTTGCCATTAGGCACGTTATGTGCTCTTATATACCCAAATGATATGAAATGCCATGTTCTGTGAATTCAAGATCTACTGTAAAGTGTTATTTTCCTGCATGTTTGCGAGTAATGATAGTGGGTAGCGGATAGATTGTGGCAAGGATCTTCTTATCAGTAGATATGTTCTGAAAACAACCAAGTGTGAGAGCGAGAGAAAGGATAAATGTAGTTCTGTTCTTTTGGTTTCTCTCAGACTTGAAAGGACAGTCCACCTCATCCCACTACAAAGCGGCAGAAGATGTGGAAGGGGGGACTAGAACACCCACCGAGGCCAGAGCACATCCTCCTCCTCCTGGGGAGCGAGAAGGTCCGATGTTCCGGTCCCGCCGCAGCGCTGACCCCTCCTGTAGCCTGCAGTCGATCCTGATCCAGGTCCGCGACCTTGGCCTGGGCTACGACTCCGACGAGATGGTGCTCTTCAAGTACTGCGCCGGAGCCTGCCCGCTGCTGCGCTCCAACCACGACCTCACGCTGGCCAACCTGCTGCAGGGCGGACACCTGCCGGTGACGCCCGCGGGCCAGGTGTGGCACAGCATGCCGTGCTGTCGGCCCACTCACCACGAGGACATGGTCTTCCTGGACAACGCGCACCGCTGGCACAAGGTGGAGAAGCTGTCAGCGGCAGGCTGCGCTTGCGTGGGATAGGTGCAGAACGTGCCGGCCAACATCTGAAGATGATACATGAGGCAACTTTTTTCAGACAGGCAACATTATGAGTGTCTCCTGATTTTCTGAGGGAATAATCGTAAAAGGTTGCTACCTGCTGATTTAAGTTTTCCTGATAAAAATGTGTTATGTAATATCTGTGGGGAAGTGTCCAAACAGCTTCTGTTGGTAACATCGCCAACAACACTGCTCGAAACGTTGCCTGTTTTACCATCATCTACAAACTCTAATCTCAGGACTGACTGAGGTGATGCTTGATGATTTCCTGACTTCAGGACACAGACATTTTCCATTTGCTGATCTTTGCTGTCGAATTGAGGCAATAATACTGAGTCAAATTGGCATCTGTGGTGAATTTACAGATTGAAATTCATGAAAGTGTTGCTGACATAAGACAAAACGCCGTCTGCTGACTTTGCCCTTTTTAGTTATTGGTGGTATGACATATTCGTCCTCTGATGTTTGTGACATGAAAAAATGCGATGTCTCTTTCAGTAATGTATTCCAGAAGGTTGCATTGAGAAAAAGTGTTAAAATCCTGCTGACGCTGCTGTTTTTAGGAAAGCCAAAAATTAGGGTTTATCATCACATCTAAAAGCAAACAGATGATGAGGTATTTATGTATCATAATTTATTTATTTATTTTTGATTGATTTTTTTTTATTTATTGTCTCAGTTCTTAGACACCATTTCTAACACAGATGTAAAGATGTAACTTGACAAATAAATCATTATTTGAACTGACGTGAATTTGTTTTTTTCTTATAAAGTGAAAAGAGGGATCTCTACTTGAAGATTTCAAATGTAGCATTCATTTATGGAATATGTCAGTTATGAACTGTTAAAATGTCAGTTCCTGTAAAGTATGCTTCACTGATGCAAACCAGGCAGTGTGGTTTCTCCTCTGCTAAAGAGGGTCTGTGGAGACAGTTACCAGTCTTTCTGTTGAACTGGGCTACTTGTCAAGTTGGCTGCTGCGCAACCACAGTTTGGGGGAAAGTTAGGTGTTAGGGTTAGTAGTAGGGTTAATTAGATAGTAGCATTTTATTTAATTTGTCTACGGGAAGCTCATCTTGATGGAGCAGCTAAACTTGACAGAATACCAAAAACATTCAATCCCATGCAGCTCAGCCACAAGTAGACAGACAGACAGAAAGAAAGAGTTTACATTTCAAAGCCAGGGGGCGCAACAAACACATGGTATGAGGGGGCAGTTTTGAAGGCTGACAAAGCCTCCAGAGAGAGTGGAATGGTGTGTGTGTGAGTGTGTGTGTGTGTGTGTGTGTGTGCGAGAAACAGAAACTCAGAGAGCGATAGACAGAAAGAGAGAGAGAGAGAGAGAGAGAGACTGCTGACTCAAACAAATATTTTCTTACAGAAAATGTGATGTGATTACATGTAATGGCATATGAGTGTATGTATATCTGTGTTTGAGAGATAAAGGAATGTGGGAAAACTGCAGAGAGTCTGTGGCAGGGGTCAAGGTATGAAGGGCTGAAAGATACGAACAAAAAGAAGGGATGTGATATATTGGGTAAATATCACATAAATAATGAACTTAATCCCTTCTTCTCTTAGCACTATTCATCTGGTAGAAATCTCAGACAGGTTCCTAAATTTTGTGATAGAACTGGGATGCTAGGAACATAGTAAAACTGCAACCACCTTTTGTTCTACATATCTTAGTGGTTTATCTTTTTGTAGCCATAGTTTCATAATAAAGTGAGTCTGGAGTGAGATGGTCAGTGGACTCCACACTATCCCTTGGGAAAGCCCGGAGCCTCAAAGCTTGTGGGATGAGACGCATGGCTTTCCTCCAGTGAAGTATGACATAAGCCCCGCGTAGGTGACCCCAAACTCGGCAGTCAGACCTTATTTTATTTTTGTATTTTGGTAAACTTCAAAAATGTTTTACATGAACAATCTTCAATTTGATTAATACTGTTTTAGTTCAGTGAACCAACTAGCAGTATATTTAAATAAAAACACACACACACACACAGGACCACACAAGTGCACACAGACAGACACACAAACACAAACACACACACACACACAAGAGCGGTGTCACTAAGTACAACAACCACATAATCATAATACGAATGAAATCATAGTTCAAGTCCATTACCTTATGAGTCATATGTACCACATGTTTCCAGTTTCTATTTTCCTGTGATAACACAAGCAGGGCATAGATTGAAGTGGATAAATCTACAGAGGTTTTCAAGCTGGGTACACATGCTAGTGTAGAGATAGCCTTTAATATTTCAGCTGCATTTGCTCAGCTGTGTCTTATAAGCTCATATCTCATTAGAAGTGCTGTATGGTAGGTCTGTTAAGGCCCTTTGCCAGAGATAAGTGTGTGCAGAGTAATTAGCAATCTAGGCCTTGATCACTTAAATGTTTGAGATACCAACTTACATAAACTCTGAAACTTCCTGGGGTCCTGATATGGGCTTCTGAAATGACCTCGGATAGGGA
>CM059281.1:9470125-9477625 GCA_030347295.1 Setipinna tenuifilis
GTGCAAGACACCATTTCTGCTTTCCAAAAAGCAGAGCCTTGCTCACACACCCATGAAATTTCATAAATCAGTTCAAGGCTACTATTTTACTAATACATCACTCAGTAGTACCATAGCAGTCAACACAACACCACTGCGGAGAAACAACACGATTATTCGGCCAGCTTATTACAGTAATGGTTAAAAATGTTGTTTTTGTAGGAAGTGAGGGTTCATGTCAGGAGCCGCGAGACCAAACGCTTGCGATCAGGTGTTGGGACATGAATGGTATTTCTTTATGCACTGCAGAGGCCACAGGCCATGGTAATGAAGCAGCAGACGCCTAAGACCTGAGCTACAGTGTGTGTGTGTGTGTGTGTGTGTGTGTGTGTGTGTGTGTGTGAGAGAGAGAAAAAGAGTGTATGTGTGTGTGTGTGAGTGTGTGTGTGTGTGAGTGTGTGTGTGTGTGTGTGTGTGTGTGTGTGTGTGTGTGTGTGTGTGTGTGTGTGTGAAAGTGAGTGTGTGTGTGTGTGTGTTTGTGTGTGTGTGAGAGAGAGAGAGAGAGTGTGTGTGTGTGTGTGAGTGAGTGAGTGTGTGTGTGTGAGTGAGTGAGTGTGTGTGTGTGTGTGTGTGTGTGAGAGAGTGAGTGTGTGTGTGTGTGTGTGTGTGTGTGTGTGTGTGTACCAGTGGACCCAGCGAAGCTGTCTACATGTACATGCCTCAGCTTATGCAGCAGCAGAGCCTGGGAGTGACTGCCTCTTAGGTAGACTCCATAATAGAGAGAGAGAGAGAGAAAGAGAGAGAGAGAGAAAGAGAGAGAGAGAGAGAGAGAGAGACTGTTTGTGTGTGTGGGAAGGTTACAGAGAGTTGAAGTAGGACAGAAGGAGAGATAAAGAGGGAGAGAGAAAAAGTGAGACAGAGAAAGAGAGAGGGGGGTATAGAGGGAGCGAGACAGAGATATGGAGAGAGAGGGAGAGAGAGATCGATATATATAGAGAAAGGGAGAGAGATTGATATAGAGAGAGAGGGGGAGAAAAAGAGAGAGAGAGATTGAGTGAGACAGACTGGCATAAAAGCGAGCGAGAGAAAGAGAGAGGGAGATCACAACAACAGAAAGAAAAAGACAGAGACAGAGAGTCAGAGGGGAAAAAAGAAAGAGAGACAGGGATGAAAGAGAGAGAGATCGAGCTACAAGTGGACCCAGTGGAAGCATCTACATGTACATGTGTCAGCCCATGCATCAGCAGAACATGAGAGGGACTGATAGATAGACTCCATAAACGAGTGTGGAGAGGGAGAGAGAGAGAGAGAGAAAAGAAAATATTGAGTAAGACAGACTGGCATAATAGGCAAAAGATAGATAATAGAGAAAGATAGAGAGGGAGACAACAAGAAAAGAAGAGAGAGACAGTATGAGTGGCAGAGACAGAGAGATTGAGAGAAACAAACTTACAGCATAAGCAAAAAGCGAGGGAGAGATGAAAATGGAGAGACAGGGAGATGAGGATGGAGAGAGAGAGAGGGGGACAGAGAGAGAGAGAGAAGGACAGGGAGACCCAAAAGAAAGAAAGAAAGAAAGAGAGAAAGAGAATGGAATTAGAGAAAAATAAATAAAAGAGAGAAGAAAAGAAACGAAAAGAAAAGAAAAAGAAATGAAAAGAGCAGGAGTAAGGGATGATGATGATAAGCGAGTGCCCTGGCATGCACCGCTCTCTATTAATGGTTTATCTCTGGCGGTTTGCTGAGGTATGCGAGCGAGTCAAAGGGGATAATTAGCGTGCGATTATGAGCGCGAGGTGACGAGAGCCAAGCGGGGATATTTACGACGGCAGGGGCGTCGGCGCCCGAGCACCGATGTCTGCTCCCCCCCCCGGGGCCCTGCGGAGCACCAATCACAAGGGTTGGGAAATCACAGAAGAGAAGAGAAGGCATAGAGAGAGCAGAGAGAGAGGAGAGAGAGAGAGAGAGAGAGAGAGAAAGAGAGAGCAGAGCAGAGAGAGAGAGAGAGAGAGAGAGATAGTAAGAGCAGAGAACAGAGACAGAGAAATAGAGCAGAGATAGATAGAGAAACAGAACAGAGAGAGAGAGAGAGAGAGAGCGAGAGAGAGAGAGAGAGTGAGTGTGTGTGTGTGTGTGTGTGCGTGTACACACATAGACCGACACACACTCATACACACACATATACATACTGTACTTATACAGATACACACATATATTCACACACACACATGGAGAAGTGGAGGATAAATAAGTATACATAAACATACACACATGCACATACATACACACACACTTAAACAAACAGACAGACACACACACACACACACTGACACATACACATGCTGGAGTGATAGCTTAGGAACGTGAGACAATGTCTGTGTACACACATACGTAAATAACAAATTAACATACGTCAGCGTAGAAAAATATGTCAATCTGAAAAAAAAAAAACAGACACACACACACACATGCAGGCAATCACAGTCACACACATACAAATCCCTTCAATACACACACACACACACACACACACACACACTTTAAATCCCCATCACACCACACCAAACTTAATCAGTCATAATTATCCACCTAAAACACACCCACCTTACTTCTGGAATTTCTCTCTTAATGTTGCCTGTTTATTTCTATCGGATAACTTTAACAACAAGTCAATTATAATACCTCTGACACTTCTCTTAAACAAATTCAATTTAAAATGTTATTTGCTGGCTTTACATCTACAAAGAAAACTATTACAAAACACTGGTTTACACCTGATATATGTATGAAGTAATACATTAAAAAATCAAATCCTCTTAATGTTAATCTTGATTGATGCATCCAATGCGGGACCACACCAACTGAAAGCACTGAACTGTGTACTGAAAGAATGCAGTTAGTTTATGAAGTGAAGTACTCAAGTGAAATCTTGTCACGTAGGCATAGTGTGTGTTGAATTCGGTTCAGTTGAAGTTCAGTGTATATTAAATGTGTCCTCTGGGATTCCAACATTTTTTCAAATACTTCAGACAGATGCTCAACATACTGATAAACAAACGAAACAAACATCTATAGGGTTGACTGTGTACAGTATACATCCATATAGGAGTTCATGTATCCGTTTATCTAAAGGCTCTATTTCTCTCTCTCTCTCTCACTGTATCCCTCTTGCTCTCCTTGTTTTCTTTCTCTCTCTCTCTCTCTCTTTCTCTCTCTCTCTCTCAGTTTAATGAGATAGCCAGAAGGGTAGTTTGAAAAAATGATTTCTTAAGCACAGACAAGATAACTAAAAAGCAGACAGTGTCTGCAGTAGAAACATGCACACCCCCCCTCCCTTTTATACACACATAAATACACACAAATACTGACACAGATACACACAGACACACACATAAATGTGCGCGCACACACACACACACACACACACACACAGACTTGGGAGATCTGAGCTGTGTCTTGTTTCCTCTCTGTGTTATGGCTGGGCACTGAATTCCCATGGCCACCAACAAGCACACACACACACGCGTGTACACGCACACACACGCGCACACGCACACACAGACACAGATACACACACACATGCGCGCGCGCGCGCGCACAGCCATACATACACATACACCTACACAGACACGTCCTTGTACACATACACACACAAACACACATTCACGCACACAGATACACAGACACACACATACACACACATACACACACACACACACACACACACACACACACACAGACCAAACATCAGTGTGTGTGTTTGCATTAGTTGTGTGCCCAGGTGGATTTTAACAGGATAATCAATCACAATGCTTTCTGACACACATCATCTCTGAGTACTTTTATCGGCCGAAAATTACCACCACATTTTTTGTTACAACCAACAACACAGCTGTTTTGAACAGACAAATGAATGAATGGTGTTGTCAATCAAGAACAAAACCAGAGCGCACATAACTTGTTTCGCCAATCAGGCCTAATGAAAGCCGTCGGAGTGTGCAGACAAAGTTCTAGCATAATCCGTGTCGATTCCTGCCACTAATCATGTTTTGTGCCCCCCCCCCCCGCCTATTCTTGAGATCAAAGAACATCAGCAGAGTCACTTGCTGTTGCTCTACTTCAAAAAAGCAAAGCCTGTTGATTTAATGCCAGGTAGTATACACAAGGGCCAAACGTATTAATCTGAATGTGGAGTGCACACACACACACACACAACACACAACACTCACACACACACACACACACACACACACACAACACTCTCTGACACACACACACACACACACACACACAAACACACACACACACAAACACACGCACACACACCTCAACAGGACCGTCTCCTCCAGGGGTTGGAGGTTCATACAGATTCTTGGCAGATCTTCTAGTCACACAGATCAACTCCACACAAAAAAAAAAACCCCATTGCTGGCAGACATGCCTGGGATATAAATGCATTGTTTGTCACAAGCCGACAGCGATACACATGAGACCCTGTCTTCTTTTCTAAGACAAAAGAGAGGGGGATTAAAGGTTGATGTTACCACAGGTGATGTAGCCTCCAGTGACCCCTTGCGTGTTGAGGGTATTACAAGTCCTTAGTGCCTGTCTTTAGGGCTCAGTATGGGATAAAACAGTGCTGGGTAGACTGGGGATTTTTTTTTTGTTTGTTTGTTTAGGTGCTCTGTTGGTAACACTTCATTTCTTGGACAGTCAACAAAAACGGCTTATGGAGTTCAACTTTCTGTCTTTCTGAATAACAGTCAACTGTCAAGTGAATATCACCTTAACTAAGCACATCTCCTAACAAAGGTTCAACAGATCGTTTATTGATAATACAAGTCATTAGTACCTGTCATTGGGGCTCCATATGTGGGACAATTGAGTTTATTTCTTTAGGTGCTCTGTTGGTAATAACAATTTTCTTTGACAGTCAACAAAGATGGTTTATTGAGTTCAATGTCTGTCTTTCTAAATATTTGGCAACTGTCAAACCGATTATCACCTCAGCCAAACCCATGTCCTAACCATAACCTTTACCAGAAAGTATAATTTAATGCAGCTTCAACAAATTGTTTACTGGTAATGGAACCATCTGAAGATGATCTCTGAGGAGACCACCCAATTAAAGTGTGAACATTCTGTTGGTCGTGGAATACAATGAAAGTCTTACAAAAATGAATGACAATAATGGGACCTCAGCTGTAATGGGGCATTACCTAAGTTGTGGACTATTCTGGAAGTTGTGCACTTAAATTAAAAATAAAAAAGACCTCTGAGCAGCTTCACTCATCTCCATCTGGTACTGAAGTCCTTCAAAGCTGACCATGTATTTTTTTTTGTTTTGTTTTTTTTTAACATGACTTTGCTGTAAGTGTGTTTTGTCCTTGATTGGCTATTCGCTTGCCCAGAGCCTTACTTTCAAGTCGCTTTGGATGAAGGCTTCTGCACATGACAAGACAGACAAAAGGCAGAAGCACAAAAGGCACTTGGCATGAGGCGCAGAACATAAGCACGAGTGCACGACATGTTCGACTCGCTCACTCGCCCCCGTTAGGGACAGCCGGCGTGACACGGCACGGGGAGAGCGTGACGGACGGTGGTGTGGACAGCACAGCGCTGGACTCTGGGAAGAGAGGATGAGTCACGTGTCTCTCTCTCTTTCTATCTCTCTTTCTCTCTTACTTTCTCTCTCTCACACACACACTCTCTCTCTCTCTCTATCGCTCTAGCTCTCTCTCTCATACTCACTCTCTCTCTTCTCTCTCCCCTCCTCTCTTTCTGTATCTCTTCTTCCAGTGGGCCCATGTGTCATTGGTTTTTCATGGGACATGTCATGACTTTATGGGACACACATGCAAGCATGACATAGCAAAGTACTTGACATGCCTGCAGCCAGGCAAGCGAGACAAACAAACACACACGTGTACACACACACACACAAGCACACACACATAGACATGCAAACACACATACAAGCAAAACACACATGCACATAAGCACACACACACACACACAGACACACTCAAACACATACGCATGCATGCACACACGCAAGCACACACACACATACACAAACACGCACACGCACACACACACACACACACACACACACACACACACACACACACACACACACACACACACACACAAGCACACATAAGCACACATAAGCACACACACACGCAGTGACACAAGCAATCATTTGTTTTTCCCTAATTCTTCAGCAGTCATTATTGTGCAGTCAACTCAGGTGCCATACATGTCCATGACAATAAAACATCATACAGAGACTTACGAGAGGATGATGAACAGAACCTGATTATGAAGCTGGAAAATCTATTAGAAGGGGTTGTGTTACTACAGTCAATATTACATCTCAAGGTGCTACTGACACACATAAAGTCTGTTTGTGTGTGTCTGTGTATATATGTGTGTGCGTGCGTGTGTGTATGCGTATTGTTTTGTGTGTATGTGTCTATATATATACGTGCTTGTGTGTGTGTATGCGTATTGTTTTGTGTGTATGCGTCTATATATACGTGCATGTGTGTGTGTATGCGTATTGTTTTGTGTGTATGTGTCTATATATACGTGCGTGTGTGTGTGTGTGTATGCGTATTGTTTTGTGTGTATGTGTGTGTGTATGGGTGTGTATGCAAAATAAAGAAGATAAACAATACAAGCATATTTGTGTGTGCGTCAGAGAGAGAAAGAATTTGTTTATGTGTGCACATGTGTGAATGAAGGTGCGTGCGTGTTACACATCTAGCAAAGACAAACCGCTCTCAAGGGACTAGGCATGACTTAGTGATCTGGCAGATCACTGGCATCACACACACACACACACACCCTCACGCAGTCATGATACATATCCAACTGGATCATCATCCACCCACCCACCCACCACCCCCAGTAAATACCACTGACTTCTGCCTCGTCATTAAACAGATGGCGCCTTCAATTCCCCTGGTTCTTACCTATGGGTAAACCCTGCATGGATATTCCAGCATATAATCCAGGATAAGTCCTTTGCTGGCTTCTGCCCAACACATTCATGCAACTGAAACAAAAACGAAATGAAACACAATGGCTTTTGCTGGGTTGCAGCCAAGCACAGGCTTACTGCTGGATTTCACCTCTGAAATCCACCGATTTTTTTGCTTGCTGCTTTTGTAAGAATGGGAATAATTACCGTTGATGACGCAGGACAGGAGAAAATAGGCAGACAAAAAGTTGTGCATTCTCTCTCTTTATCTCTCTCTCTCTTTCTCTCTCTTTCCTCTCTGCCTCTCCCTGGTTCCTCCTGCCTCTCTTTCCCTTTCCCCCCTCCATGCCTTCCTCTCTCCCTCGCTCTCCTTTTCTCTCTCTAATGACTGATGGCATGATGCTTTCATTCCTCTGACTCCCAGGGGACAGCATTTTTTTTCTTTTTGATGCCTTAATTTCTCCAAAATGCACCAGGCTTCCTAAAATGTTTCTTATAAAAAAAATTCAGACGCTGCATTTTGTGGTGCGGAG